>OZ018330.1:27081476-27215976 GCA_963969495.1 Ceratothoa steindachneri | reverse complement strand
TAGACATGCTCCTTGAGGCAACCCAGCCCCAGGCGGTAGGACCTTCCATGGGGGCGAATCCGGGCTCGGCACCAAGCACCGAACCCGAATCCGCCCCTTTGCAAGGTCCTCCTTAGACATATCAGGTCTCCAAGACTTAACAAGGATCTCATCCTCCTGCTGGTGCCCCTGCGACCGCCGGGAACTTCTCTATCTCGGAAGAAGAACTTTGCTGAGACCGGTCCATCTGGCCTGGGGGCTCCTGCCGACGCAGGGAAGAAGCGGGTACATATCCCACCCTCCTCTCCAAAAAAGAAAATATAGGAAAAAGATGAAAAAGGATCGGGGCTCCTCTCCATCCACGGGGGATGAGGGGACGGATGGGTCTGCTGCCACTTCGGTAAGCGACCAAGCCAAAATCGGCACGTCCGGCCCTGCAGACGACCCCCCCCCATCCGGATGTGGAATCCCTGACCAAAAGTGCAAGTGCGCAGAGCGGAGCATCGATTACGTCGCGGCGGCTCATTCAGACACTACCTGGCGTTTTTAAGCCCGCTGGCTTCAAAGGCTTCCTTGTTATTCGCCCAACTGATGGCAGCATGTTGGCTAAGGGCAACATGATCCATCGGAGGAGAGCTTTAGCTAGTGTGATTGGTTTGGAGCCAAAGGTGACCCGTTTCTCAGACGGGAGCCTTCTGGCGAATGCGTCGGATCCCTCCGAGGCGGCCAAGAATAGTTCTCTTCGGACACCCTAGAACTGGCCGACCACGGGGCGGTCAAATTCGAACGTGTGATGAGAAAACAGGGAGGGGCCTCGAGACCCACCCCTACACTCTTCATCACGTTCTATTGTGACAAGCTCCCTGAGTCTGTGCGTGCCGGTTGGTACCGCTACCGCGTGAAAGCATTCGTGCCACTACCGCGGAGGTGCTATTACTGTCACCGCTGCGCCCATACTAATCGTACCTGTCGACGTGCAAAGTCAGGGTACCCGAAGTCTGTGTGAATTGTTCTAAGGCCGCACACGATAAGTCCAAATCGTGTGTGGCTAACTGTGTCAATTGCGAAGAGACGTAACCCTCTTCTAAGCAATGTTGTGCATTTTTCCTTGAGAAAGAAATCCTGGTCGTTCAGGACCAGGATCTTTTCTCATTTCACGAGGCTAAGGACTTGGTCCTGGTGCTACCTGGGACGGTATGTCTTATGCCCTTCTGCGGTATATACTCACCCCGGGCACTCCCCTGGTAGAGCTGGAGGAACAAATGGTTCGCACCCAGCCTCGGCTAAAACCAGGGCTCACCCGTCCCCTAGCCCCGTAGAGGGCGCGGCGATTTGCCTTCCTGACAGACGTGCTGACAGGATTCAGCGCCCCGTCCGGCCCCAGCCTAGCCACTTCTCCCCTTTCTGCTAACAACCCTTTAGCCTTATCTGTCAATTTCTTTCCCAACTCTACTACTCCCTCTCTTCAAAGCATTTGTTTCGATGGGATTGGACTTCTCTACTCGCGCTCGAACCTGTGCTAGTTCCGGTCGGCGAGAGGTTTGATTCTTGGGAGTCTGTCCTGGCTTGATCCTTCCCATCAATACCTTTGGAATATTGGCGGCTACCAAACTATCCCCTCCCCTCCCCCTCTTTTTGGCGGGGGCTGCCAAGAAGGGGTAAAACTTCACAGTTGCTTTCAGTTCGTGGGACCGGGCCGTGGCTGGGATGGACGGGAAAAGGGTTAAGGCCCACCAGGTATATCCTGCATGGTCCGCCAGGCTTACCTGGAGGTTACTTAGCGGTGAAGTCCATGGCTCCCTCTTTAAGGGGCCCCGCGTCCGCGCCTACACGCCGAGTGCGTCGTTTAGAACCGGCACGTTGTCTGCGCCAATGGACATTCGCGGGGTTAATGGAAACCAAGCAATAGGCCTTTCTCTAGAGTCTCGGGTCCGCTCGTTTAGTGGATCTGGCAAGACGGTACTTTTGCGGCCGATAGATTCCTGTTCATGTTCGAACAAATTCTTTAACAAATCCCTCTTAAAAACTCAATGAAACCAGCAAAGAAAGTCTTAAGCTGCGCATCCCCCTCCCCCTTACTTCCCACTCCGTCGAAGAAAATGGATACGAATCTACTAACTCGAGGAAAGAAAAGAACACAAGACGTGGATAAAACTCATGGGAGAACTTTAACCACCAGATCGCCCCCCCAAACAACTGGACAGATAGAGAATAATTGCATAGAAACGAGCAAGGTCTCAGGAAATCGAAACTCACCACCGCAAAAACGACCAAAGTCAGGAAGAAGTCCGCCGAAAGTTTCAAACTCCCAGCAAGCAGCAGGTCCAGGAACTGCAGGTACTCCCAGGACAATTTGTTGATCGATCTTTCAGAAGATTTTACCTAATAAAACCAGAAAGCCAACAAACAAACCTAATGAAAACATGTATGGTCAAACGAGTATTTTTTTCCAAAAACTATTTCCACTTCCCAGATCACAATTTCCACCTCTCGCCTCAACCAGATGGTAGTATACTAGTCGAAGTAAAAACAAAAGAGCAATCGGAAAAAAACCTTAACCTTTAAAGAATTGGCAGGAGATAAAGTAATAGTAACAGCACGTCCCTCCTTTAACATGCGTAAAGGCGTAATAATAGAACCAGACTTCGCCCAATACTCAAAAGCGGAATTAATTGAAGAATTAAGCGAGTACTCTGTCACTCAAGTACACAGAGTACATAAAACGACCAACAACAAGCAATTTCAACAACAAATTGAAGAGTATATTGAAAAGCGAAGATTTAATCAAACAATTCAGGAGTACGAACCCTTCACTTCCCTATATGTATGGGCTCCCAAAGACCCACAAAGAGGGATGTCCTTTACGCCCAATCATTTCCAATATTAATTCTCCCACTTATAAGCTCTCCAAATGGCTCGCCAAGCATTTATCTCCAGCAGTTGGAAGAATCTCATCTGCACACATTATGAACACTCAAGATTTCGTTGACCACCTCAACCACCTGCAATTACCGGATGGGAAACTTGTGAGCTTTGATGTAAACTCTTTGTTTACCAAAGTTCCGGTTGACCAAACCATGGGCCTTCTGCGGGAAATCATGCCTAGACTTAATTTGGATCTTCCCATTTCTATGAGTAAATTTATCGCTTTAGTTGAATTATGTCTCTCTGACAATGTGTTTCGAGTAAATAATGAGTTTTATAGACAAATATTTGGCCTTAGCATGGGAAATAGTTTATCTCCGATATTGGCATGTCTCTTCATGGAATATTTTAAGACTGAACTATTTCCCACAATTTCTCCCCCTAACTTTATATGGTTAAGGTACATTGACGATGAATTTTCTGTATGGCCTAATGGCCATGATTTTGATACCTTTTTTAATAATTTGAATAATTTGCATGTCCATATCAAATTTAAATATAAATGGGAATATGATAATGATTACCCTCTTTAGATGTCCTCATTAATAAAGATCACCATGAATTAAAACTTGACGTTTTTAGGAAACCAACCCACTCGAATGCCTATATACATTATTTTTCCTTTCACGATAATACTGTTAAAAAATCGGTAATTTCTAACCTTTTCCTTAGAGCATATAAAATATGTCATCCTTCCTATTTAGATGAAGAAATTGTCACTATCAGGACCATTTTTTCTAATTTGTATTACCCCGATTAGTTCATATCGTCTGCCCATTTTGCAGCTAGGAAAACATTCTATGGTAATAAGCCTTCCCGCACTAATGACTTCAACAAATGTATAAAATTGCCATTTAATAATAAATTAAATAGTTTAAAGTACATATTTGGAAAAGCGGGTATTAATCTAGCCTTCAAATATAATAATTCCTTAAACCAATTGATGATTGCCAGGAAGCCCAAAGAACATCATAACATAGGAGTATATGCAATAACATGCAACGATTGCCATAAAGTTTATATAGGGGAAACGGGAAGAAATCTAGACAAGAGATTGTACGAACACAAAAGAGATATTAGAGTGGACAGCCAAAGCAGTGGAATATTTTGCCATGTTAGAGACTTGAATCATTCGATCGATTTCAATGGAAGTAAAATGGTATTTAAATCGGCTAACTATGTTAAGAGAAGAATCGTAGAATCGAGCTTGATATCGTCAGTTCCTAATTTAAATCTATCTGAGGGTCAATTTTCTTTTAATCCTGTAATACGAAAGCAAATAAACAAAATAGTAAAATGTCAGCCTTTCAATATGTTGAGGCCTAACCCCCCACCCCCCTGATTAGCCACAAGTAGGGGATTGGGGAAAAGAAGAGGGGATCTTTCACGACCTGACCCTGTGTTATGTATGTAAGCACTTTTCTAATATTTTCTATCCAGTGTCAGTTGAAAAAGGGCGTGAGATACACCGAAACTGTTCTGAATTCAATTGTCTTCGGAGAATGTGGTTTAATTCCTCATCTTTTCTTGCGATATTGCATTAATTTATATATATATATATATATATATATATATATATATATATATATATATATATATATATATATATATATATATAAATATATATATATATATATATATATATATATATATATATATATATATATATATATATATATATATATACATATATGTGTGTATGTGAGTATATGTGTATGTATGTGTGTATGTATGTGTATTTATGTATATGTATATATATGTAAAAGGGCGTGAGATACACCGAAACTGTTCTGAATTCAATTGTCTTCGGAGAATGTGGTTTAATTCCTCATCTTTTCTTGCGATATTGCATTAATTTATATATATATATATATATACATATATGTGTGTATGTGAGTATATGTGTATGTATGTGTGTATGTATGTGTATGTATGTATATGTATATATATGTATATGTATATATATATATGTATATGTATATATATATATATATATATATATATATATATATATATGTATATATATATATATATATATATATATATATGTATATATATATATATATATATATATATATATATATATATATATATATATATATATATATATATATATATATATGTATATGTGTATGTATATATATATGTATATGTATATGTATATGTATATTTATATGTATATATATATGTATATGTATATATATGTATATGTATATATATATATGTATATATATATATGTATATGTATATGTATATATATGTATATGTATATGTATATATATGTATATGTATATGTATATATATGTATATGTATATATATATATATATATGTATATGTATATATATGTATATGTATATATATATATGTATATGTATATATATATATGTATATGTATATATATGTATATGTATATATATATATTTAGGATGACGCCGCTTCACAGTTAAAGAATTCAAACCTAGCCCCAGAAGATGCTACTACTCTTAAACTTTCGGATACTCTACAAACACCTGTCGTCGCAGGAATCAGGGCTTTGTGCCCACCTGCGTCAACTGCGCAAATGCACTACACCCTGAAAAAATCGAAAATTGCCCAACGAAATGTGTAAACTGTGGAGAGCCTCACTCAGCATCAAGAAAAAAATGTAATGTCTACAAATTCGAAGAAGTAGCAGCATCCATACGTGAAAAAGAACGACTAAACTTTAGAGATGCCAGGAAAAAAGACACAGACCGCTATAGGAACCAGAGGAAACTCTTATGCCTCTGTAGTTGAAATGAGCAGAGTGACCAGATATCCCCATACCACGGGGTTAAAGCAAAAACTCAACCGCCCCGTCCTGAGGAGTCTGCACAACATGCCTCGAATATCGAACTTCCCTATCCCACGCATATGGTCGACAATCGACCATGTCGTCCCCAAAAGCAATTGCCGCATCGCGAGGCACCTGCACCCGATACCTGGATGCTAAACCCCATCCCTAGCAGAGAGGTAAACCTAAAATCACAATCACAGCAAATCCCTAAGCACATCGACCCCCACCCCGAACAAATGGACACTCAGGATATACCAGAGATCGTCCGCCCACAATCTCGGTCACCCCCTCACAGCGTTTTGCCACCACCAATCAAAACGCCTACCACTGACATCATCTACGAAGTGAAGGTAGAAGACCCAAGACCCACGTGGAACAGACCTCGTCCCCGCCAAACACATTGAAGCTCGAATCATATCACCAACGAGCTACCTCCCTCACCCACCAACAGAAGCAGAAAAAAAGATAATCCGTCCTCCTATTATTGACGGAACACCAACACCACCCTCAACAGTAGATACCCAAGACACAAACAAGAAAAACAGTTACAAAGAAGAACCAAAACCTCAAAGAGCAGTCCGCAGGGCCACAGGGCCCTAATAAACCAATGGGCACCACGACCTCCGCAAAAACCAAATTGCTCACTTCTCGAACCAAACCAAAAGAATAATGAAGCTAATCCAGTAGAATATCCGCTGAATCAGAGACAACTGGGAAGAATTAAGGCTTCTTGTAGCGGACGAGAGCCCCGCCTGCGTCTGTCTCCAGGAAACCAAGTTGGGAATACACCCCCCACGAAAGCTACCAAATTACAGTTGCGTAACCACCTTAATACCAAATGATGGCAGCACATCCGGTGGCTGTGCAATCCACACCCATCAAGATGTTCACACATTACCCATCAGATTAAATTCACTTCTGGAAACAATCGCCGTGACCATGCACATCAAGAAACGATACACGATCGCAAATGTCTACCTCCCACCCACAGGGCCCCTTCCAGTCACTGCCTTACGAGACTTGGTCTCACAACTACCAACTCTATTCATTCTAATGGGGGACTTTAACAGTCATCATACTGAGTGGGGCGACAGAATATGCAACGCCAGAGGAAACGAGCTATCAAAGCTAATAGAAAACCACCAACTTGGAATCATGAACCAGGGCGAAGGTACTAGATTTAACATACAAACAGGTACCCTATCAGCGTTAGATCTGGCCCTCTGCTCACCCGACATCACGGCGGACTTTGAATGGAGAATCTTGGATGACCTAAAAGGAAGCAACCATTACCCGATCATCCTTTCCTCAGACGAGGGATTTCCCACCTCGGGTATACCACGATGGATACTGGACCAAGCAAACTGGCTAAAATTCAACAAAATCACCGATATCCAAGTTAATGACATCCCGTAGACGGAGGAAGCGCTGGAAATCTTTACATCCATCATATATCAAGCAGGTAAAACATCCATTGCAACCAGCTCAGGACAACCCAGTCGGAGATCTACCCCATGGTGGAGCCCAAAATGCTCTGCCGTACTGAAATAACAAAGGAGAGCCTACCGAACATACAAACGATGGCCAAATCCGATGACTAAAATGGAATTTAATAAAAAGAGAGCTAAATATAGATACATACTTAAACAAACACGCCAGAAATCATGGAGAGCTTATGTCCACGATAAACTCTAAAACCCCCATCCATCGCACATGGAGCAAGATCCGAGGGATGCTAGGTAAACCTAGCCGAGACCCTACCCCCGTATTTCGGATAAATGGAAACACTATCTTAAACATCATCGATGTAGCAGACACACTAGCGACTCACTTTGCCAAAATATCAAGTAGAGCGAACACAACACCCGAGTTCTCCCAATACCGGTTGGAGAGGGAGTGCTCACCTCTAAACCTCACATCAAGAGAGTACAAATCTTACAACGAAGAATTCAGCAAAAAAAGAGTTCGATACAGCTCCTGCATCATGTAGAGACACGGCTCCAGGCCCATACAATATACATTATGCAATGCTACGCCACCTAGGGAAAGGGGGTAAACGCTTCCTCTTAGATATATTCAATAAAATATTGAGGGAAAATGCCTTCCTAGACACCTGGAGAAGGGCTACAGTTCTAGCTTTCCGGAAACCAGGAAAAGACCCAACCAGTCCCCAAAACTACCGCCCAATCGCCCTAACCTCCTGTATATGTAAGCTTATGGAAAAAAATGGTGAATGTACGCTTAACATGGTTCTTTGAAACGAAATCCAGAATATCCCCATCACAGTGCAGATTCCGAAAATTACACTCAACCACGGATGCCCTTACCCGTCTGGAATCGGCGATATTTAACGCATTCGCCAGGAAACAGCCCTTAGTAGTTGTTTTCTTCGACCTCAAAAAGGCATACGATACGTCATGGCGTTATGTCATTCTAAAAGCCCTCCATAACCTCTGATTACGCGGACAACTACCAATCTTCATTCAAAATTTCCTAACACAACCACCTTGTTGTCGGTGAGAGAGCTTGCGTGATCTGCCTGAGTTAAGCTAGCTAAGCTGGGGGACTTTTAGTCCGGTAGGGTCACCCATGCCAGTACGGTAGCTGTAGTAGGATCCAGACTAATGGTTGTCAAACTTCTCTACTACTTTTTTGATGCATCTCCTTGCATCCCCCTACCAACCTCTTCGATTCTGTTAGTACTAAGTTTCACCAACTCTCTTCAACTGTCAAAAAATCAAAACAAAAACCCAATAACAAAAAAAACCTTCATCTCTATTACACATAATTTATTTATTAATAAGGGCCTCACCAGCTCCCTTATGCCGCGTGAGAAGAGAGGCTTTGGAACCTCTTTAAATAACGCCTTGGAGCACTCATAGGTTACAAGAGACTGAGATTGAAGGGATCTTAGGCGTTTGGGGTACGATTAATGGAGAAATGCTAGGTACCCCTTACAAGCTTTCTCCTAACGTGTAATTGCCTGACCAGCTCCCTGTGACGGCTACTTGGTGAATAAAGGCTCAACTGATCTTTGGAGAGAGAGCTTTTGTGCCTTGCTGGTTGCCAGATCAGCTAAAGATCTCGGATGAAGTCGTGGGCACTTAGCTTTACTATTTGCCTCAAGTCTGGCCGTTTTTAGTTGATTAGTAGGGCTTAGTAGGAAGACAGTTACACCTCAAGCACCCCTGTCGAAAAATCAGAGAACCAGTTCACTGGGTCTCTCGTGCTGCTCAGTTGGGAGCTGCGGCACGATTGGGGACGTCCGGCCCAGGGGAGACCTTAGGGTTGGTGTGCTTGATCAAAGGGTTTCTGTTCGCCGAACGACCGAAAACCTCCTGGAAATAGGCGGATGTGATTAGTGCGAGAGAAAATCACAACCAAAAACCCCTTTTTTAATGCGTATGGTCCGAGGTTTTTGTAACATGGCGAAGAAGAATGGTCCTCCGTTTCGAAAGCTAACCTGCAAAATATGCAAAGTCTACAGATGGAGTGAAGACTTCGGGGGAAGGAGTTGCAAGGAACTCACAGATGGCGTCAGTGTCTGTGACTTCTGCGAACTCGAGAAGCGCCTGGGCGAGAGCATCGCGCAACTGAGAGAGGAGAACTCCCTCCTTAAAAGGGAAGTTCAACTCTTAAAAACAGAGAGATGCAGATGCTCAGGCGAGAAGGCTCCGGACGTCCAACAGCCGATTTCTTCTGCTGAAGGGCTTCCTCAACGAGCCAAAAAGAAGAAAAGAAAGAAGAAAGAAGAGAAAGTAGAAATAGAAGAAGAGAAAGTAGAAAGAGAAGAAGAGAAAGTAAAAGGAGAAGAAGAGAAAGTAGAAAGAGAAGAAAAGAAACTGGAAACAGAAGAAGAGAAACGGGAAACAAACGAAGAGATAACAAAGGAAGTCAAGAAGAAGAATAAGAGGAAGAATAAGAAGAAGAAGAAAATAAAATTAGAGATACAAGAGGAAAGCGGCAAGTCACCTCCGAAAGGAAAGACTAAGTCGTCCGCAGACAAATGTGCAAGAGTCACCCTTATTGGTGATTCTCAAGCACGGGGTCTGAAGCCCCTGCTAGCGGCCCGCCTTCGCACAAGCGTTAAGGTGAGCTGCATCCCAGGCTGTGGGAATAAGCAGGTAAGAGCTGAAGCCGAGAAGTCTCAGATTTCAGAGACTTCAGTCGTTGCCCTTATGGTAAGTGGCAACGACCTCTACCTCAGAGGAGGTAGGGTAGGCCCTACTGAGGAGATTATGAGGACAGTTATGGGCGCTGTCGACGACTGTGGATTGAAAACCCGCAGACGCGTCGTGGTGGGGATGCTCCCGAGGTGGGGTCCAAGCCGGACTGCCCACTTGAGAAACATGTCGCTAAACAGGCGCCTTGCAGACCTCTGTACGGCTGAGGGTGTCTTTTTTGTGGACCCGTACGCCGTATTCTATGGTAGAAAAGACCTCTACCAAAGGGACGGGGTGCACCTCTCCTTTAAGGGCAAGGCGTTCCTAGCCAACCTCATCCAGGATGTCGTGGAGCGCACCCAAAGGAGTGTCCGGCCCATTGGGAAGGCGGACGTACGCCAGTACGCCCGAGTCACTCCCCAAACAACCTTCTCGGAGGTTGTCAAAAATGGTGCCACCGCGACAAACAAGAAGCCGGGAAACGGAAGAGTATAGGGAGTCCTACATTAGGGGACTCCCTGAAAGTTCTTCTGTTCAATGCGAGGTCAATCAGGAACAAGTTTCCTGAGCTCCGTGGCCTCGTAGCGACGGAAGAACCCGAAATGGTAGCCATAACAGAATCGTGGATAAAAACGTCAAACCGAGACTTTGAAGGCGAATTCACGGTTCCTGGCTACCAACTCTTCCACAAAGATAGGCCAGACAGAGAGGGTGGCGGTGTAATGTTGTATGTCAAGGATACAATCAAATCTACGAACTCCAACGTTATATCCGACCACGAGCTCCTAGGCGTTGACCTAGAGATCCGTCCTGTGAGATACAGGACCCTGCTGCTTTACAGACTTCCTTCCCAACCCGTTGAGAAGGACAGGGAACTGTACCAGCTGCTGGGTGAGCTGGTTCAAGGCAGAGTGTGCATCGTTATGGGCGATTTCAACAGCCAAGTTGACTGGGAAACCAGAGCAGCCTGTGGCGAGAGCGCGCTACTCCTGGAGTTCGCCAACAACGAGTTCCTCACTCAATGGGTCAGAGAACCGACGAGAGGAGACAATATCCTCGACTTGGTCTTCACCTCTGAGGATGATATCGTTGAGGATATCTCTGTAGGCGAAGAGCTCGGTGGCAGTGATCACCAGCTAGTTAGATTTAGCGTCAAGATCCCGAAGGTAAGGTCTGTTGCCAGTCAATCAAAGAAACTTGACTTGAGAAGAGCAGACTTTGCAAGCCTTCGAGCTGGACTGACTGACGTGAGGCTAGAAGTGTGCGATGCCGTTGAAGACTCGTGGAATAGTTTCAAAACCACATTCATGAGTCTTCAATCACGTTTCATCCCTCTGAAATGCCCCCGTCTGTCTTCTGTTCAACCTAAGTGGTTTAATCGAGAAATCGGCCAACTGCTTAGGGAGAAGAGAAATGTGTACCGGCAATCGAAGATCTCGGGTGACATTGACGAATACCGGAGGCTAGCCAGGAGAGTGAAGTCCAGCATAAGGGCGGCTAAGCGGTCTGAGGAACTCCGAGTGGCGAGACTCTGTAAAGAGAATCCCAAGGAGTTTTTTGGATATGTGAACAGCCGTAAACCAATCCGTCGAACGATTGGCCCTTTGAGGAATGAGGAGGGGACATTAAAGCATTCAGATGCAGAAAATGCTAACCTCCTCAACGACTACTTCTCTTCAGTGTTTACTGAAGAGTGTGGTCCCATTCCCCAGCCCACGGATTCCTACTCGGGGAAAAAGCTGGAGGCAATGGACTTCACCGAAGGAGAAATAAAGAAAAAGATCGCTGACCTAAAGACGAATAAGTCCCCTGGACCGGACGGGTTTCTACCTAAAGTGTTGAAGGAAGTGTGCGATGAAGTATCACGACATCTGTGCGCTATCTTTAACATGTCAATCCGGACCAGATGTGTTCCTAGAGACTGGCGTGAGGCGGAGGTGACTCCTATCTGAAAGAAAGGAGACCGTAACCAACCGTCGAACTACCGACCTATCAGTCTGACTTCGATAGTCGGTAAACTCATGGAAAGCATCATGGTGGACAAAGTGACGTCGTATTTAGAGTCAAACCTGCTACTGAGGAGTTCCCAGCACGGCTTCCGAAGGCATCGGTCATGCCTGACGAACCTTGTGGAATTCTTCCACTTCGTTTTCAGTGAGCACGATCGGGACAAGGCGGTGGATGTGGTGTACCTAGACTTTCAGAAAGCCTTTGATAAGGTACCACACCGCCGCCTTCTCCGGAAAGTGCGAGCGCTTGGCATAGACGGAAAGGTAGCCGGCTGGATCGAGAACTGGCTAAGTGGCAGACGGCAACGGGTGGTGGTAAATGGACAGTCTTCTGAGTGGGTGCCCGTTACTAGCGGGCTGCCTCAAGGTTCTGTCCTGGGACCACTAATATTAATCATCTACGTCAACGACATGGACGGTGACATGGTTGCCAAGATTTCCAAATTTGCCGATGATACCAAGGTTGGTATGAACGTTGCCAAGGATGGAAATACTTCCCGCCTGCAGGAAGATCTTGGGAAGATTGGGGAGTGGTCGGACACGTGGCAAATGCCTTTTAACGTGGGCAAATGCAAAGTGATGCATATCGGCCACAGAAACCCCCAATCTCAGTATATCCTTAAGGGCACTGCTATTGAATCCACCGACACTGAGAAGGACTTGGGTGTAACAATCACTAGTGACCTCAAGTTCTCGAAACAGTGCATTGAGGCGGAGAAAAAGGCCCAAAGGATGCTAGGCTATATTAAGCGCCAGTTTGGTTATCGGAACCAGGAGATTGTACTGTACCTGTACAACTCACTTGTCCGACCGCACCTGGAGTATGCCGTACAATTTTGGAGTCCTTCATTGCGAAAGGACATCGCGAGATTGGAACGCGTACAAGCCAGGGCAACCAAGCTGATTCCCTCTATCCGACATAAAAGTTATGAGGATAGACTAAGGGAATTAGATCTGTTCTCGCTGGAAACCCGTAGACTACGTGGTCAGCTCATCGAAGTTTTCAAAATACTTCGAGGGTTCGACAATGTTGACTACCGGGATATTTTCACACTGAGTGAGAACAGAACGCGCAATCACGGCTTCAAACTTGAACTGAAGCGTTACAACCGCAATCTGTGTGGAAATTTTTTCACTTACAGTATCTGCGGTATGTGGAACGCACTTCCAGTGGAAGTTGTCAACAGTGAATCTGTTGACCAGTTCAAGTCAAGACTAGACAACGTCTTGAAAAGTGGCCGTTTAGGGACGCAAAACAATTGAGCAGCCTTGTGCCCGCTCGATTGCTAGTCCAAAGGTACCCTCTTTGAATGGACCGAAAGGTCTCCTAGGGTACCTTTTTTCCTTGTTGTTACTCCTTGTTGTTCTCTGTAAGATTAGGTAGCGCGAAATCCAAATCATTTATACAAGAAGAAGGCGTTCCACAAGGCAGAGTCTTAAGCGTATCCCTCTTTGCTATAGGAATCAATGATATCTCACAAAACCTCCATCAAGACATTAAAGCCAACCTTTATGTAGATGACTTCTCTATCTCCCTAGCAGGTTCCGAAATAGCAACAATAGAGCGTCGCCTCCAGAACGGCATCAACAACATCACGAGATGGTCTACTACCCACGGCTACCAATTCTCAGCCGAGAAGACCAAAGTAGTCCACTTCTGCCGTCGTAGAAGGTGTATTAGGGAACCTGACCTATACCTATACCAAAAAAGGATTGCAGTCGTTTAGAGCTATAAATTCCTAGGACTAACATTTGATAGAAGGTTGACATGGGAACCACATATAAGAAACATTAAAAACTCTTGTAAGAAAGAAATGAACGTCCTACGTACAGTGTCACGCCACGACTGGGGAGATGATTGCGAAACACTTCTCACTCTCTACTGCTCCTTAGTGCGACCCAAACTTGACTACGGATGCGAGATCTACTCCTCTACTTACAAGAAACACCTTGCACTCATCAACACAGTGCCTAATGAATGTCTCCGCATGGCTACCGGAGCCTTTTAATCATCACCCATACCGAGCCTGCAATGCGATACCGGGGAGAGACCACTAGACCTCCGTAGGATGGAACTCTCTCTACGCCTCTTTACCCGCATCCAGCGACTCCCAACATCGCCGACTTCGACTGCCGTCATGAATGACCAAATGAATAATATTTTTACAACACGCCTAACTCTCCCACGACTATTTGGAAGTAGAGTGCGACTATGGATGGAGGAAATTGGGGTAACGATGAACCCCATCCAGCCACTTTCTTTCCAAGATATTCCATTTTGGAAATCAACTTGAAAGATATACCATGGCAATATAATAAAACAATCAACAACTATTCCCCTGGGAGAGAAAATTCAATTCCTTACCCACGCAGCAACACATATGGGTATACATATATACACCGACAGATCAAAATTCATAGACAGAATAGGATTCTCGGTGATATCAAATAACTACACGTTCTCTGAAAAACTACTCCAAACATTATCAATCTTCACTGCCGAGTGCTATGCCTTAAAACATGCAGTACATTGGGCATACCCCAACATCGGATGAATTCACAATCTTCACCGACTCCTTCAGCAACCTACAAACATTAGAACGAATGACAGACATCCATCCAATTCTTTTAGAAATAAGAAACTACGTATATAGAGCAGCATGCGAAAGAAAGAAAATTTCCTTTTGCTGGGTCCCAGCACACGTAGGGGTAGCTGGAAATGAGCAAGCTGATTTAGCGGCAAAAAATGCCGCCCTTCGTCCAATCAGGCCCAATGATATCCCAATACCATATGAGGACTACATCATTGCAATAAAGGCCGCCATTCGGGAAAACTGGATGGGCAGATTTATACGGACAAAATAAGATGCGACACATTTTCCAAAAGTTATCGCCATGGAAGCCTCGAGAACTCACCCACCGGCAAGAGGTTTTCGTATGCAAACTCCGCATCGGACATTCACTACTCACACACGGATACCTAATGGAGAAAGGCTATCCCCCCTACTGTGAAGATTACATTCTACCCCTCACAATTGCAAATCTTATCGCGGAATGCCCAACCTATGGAGAACTCCGACGAAGATACATACCCATCGATGGTGGGGGTACCCTCGATATCCTAAGATCTGCACTAACAGCTGAAAATATCCGCGTTGGCAGCGAAATCATCCGCTACCTCGAGGAGACAGGACTATTAAAGAAGCTATAGATAGGTCTCCAGTAGCACGATCTAAATTTTAATGAATTTTAATTATTTTAACACATCATACCATTTATCCATCTAGTACTTCAATCATCACTGCATAATCACCCCCTCATGATATCAGACACAACTTTTATAACTCATATTTAAAACTTCTTACTACAAAACAAATATTGGTGCAATCACCTCGCAGTGAGCACCAAGGGACTTTTAAATAATCCATCCTTCCATCCCAGGTGCTTTAGACAGGCTACTCGCTCATCTTGTTCCATCCATCTCAGGGGCTTTAGACAGGCTACTCGCTCCTCTTGTTCCATCCATTCAAGGTGCTTTAGACCGGCTACTCGCTCCTCTTGTTCCATCTCCCCAGTTGCTTTAGACAGGCTAAGCGCTCCCCTTGTTCTATCTTCCCAGTTGCTTTAGACAGGCCACGCGCTCCTCTTGTTCCTTCCAACCTAGGTGCTTTCTACAGGCTACTCGCTCCTCTTGTTCCTTCCATCCTAAGTGCTTTAGACATGCTACTCGCTCCTCATGTTCCCTTAATCCCAGGTGCTTTAGACAAGCTACTCGCTCCTCTTGTTCCAAGCACCTCAGGTGTTTTAGGCAGTCTACTCGCTCCTATTGTTTATTCCATCCCAGGTGCTTTAGACAGGCTACTCGCTCCTCTTATTTCATCCATGCCATGTGCTTTAGTCAGGCTACTCGCTCCTATTGTTTATTCCATCCCAGGTGCTTTAGACAGGCTACTCGCTCATCTTGTTCCATCCATCTCAGGGGCTTTAGACAGGCTACTCGCTCCTCTTGTTCCATCCATTCAAGGTGCTTTAGACCGGCTACTCGCTCCTCTTGTTCCATCTCCCCAGTTGCTTTAGACAGGCTAAGCGCTCCCCTTGTTCTATCTTCCCAGTTGCTTTAGACAGGCCACGCGCTCCTCTTGTTCCTTCCAACCTAGGTGCTTTCTACAGGCTACTCGCTCCTCTTGTTCCTTCCATCTTAAGTGCTTTAGACATGCTACTCGCTCCTCATGTTCCCTTAATCCCAGGTGCTTTAGACAAGCTACTCGCTCCTCTTGTTCCAAGCACCTCAGGTGTTTTAGGCAGTCTACTCGCTCCTATTGTTTATTCCATCCCAGGTGCTTTAGACAGGCTACTCGCTCCTCTTATTTCATCCATGCCATGTGCTTTAGTCAGGCTACTCGCTCTTCTTGTTCCATCCATCCCAGGTGCTTTAGACAGGCTACTCGCACCTCATGTTCCATCCATCCCAGGTGCTTTAGACAAGCTACTCATTCATCTAAGTGTGCTCCTGCTTTCCCTTAACATTCAGCAAGTTCTGCGTCTCTCGATCACGAAGTTGGCCACTGGGAGCATTGGGAATAACATTCCCACTACCGAAATGGACCAACATTACTAGTGTTTTTTTTTGGGGGAAGGGGGGTAGATGAACAGGGGTGGGGTGCTCCTGCAATATGTACAGACTATTTTTTATGATTGTGCATACCTGTTTTAGGGGGAGGGAAGGGCACGACAATAGAGGTGAATGTATTGTTTGAAGGATTGTATATATGTATGCCTCTTTGGCATTGATTGTGGGAGATCCTCCTTTAAGTTATTTGGAGAATTAATTTGGGTGGAGTGGTTATTTGTTTGTAATGTACAGTACAACTACGGTATGAAGATGTGTGTACGTTTGGATGTAGTTTTGGGGGTTCTAAAGGAGAATATCTCCGTTCTGTACCATGTAGTACATTCCTATCTGTATGCAATTAATGACACAGTTATAGTAGGTGTGGTATAGGATTTAGTACATCCGTTGTTTGTAGAACATCCCCGTACTACATTGTAAAAGTGGCGCTGTTTCGTACAGTACTACACCATGACCTGTGCCCTTGTAGGCAGTCGCCAGATGGGTGAAAAAGGTTTAGTACATTTGTACTATGAAGTACAACAGTGTACCACCGAGGTAAAACACTCTTTGACCTGAAACAACTCTTGCCACTTATTCAATTTCGTGTTGTTTTTTTAAGGTCACCGGAGGACGTGGCAAGGTCGACCTAACCCCAACCCCACGTTGTCAAGGTCGACCTAACCCCAACCCCACGTTGTCAAGGTCAGGTGGGGGGGGGCGGAGTTGGTGTGGGACAGTTTGTGTCTGCATGCGATCGAAATCGATAAATTAGGGAGGGAGACGCAGGACCCCCCTTAGACTACCTCGCCCATGTCACCATGACTTTAGGGTGGTTGCGTAGTGTAATGGAAAGGGAAACGGGTCGATTTACTGGTACTGGGTAGTGATGGTTGAGTGGCGTATAGATTGCTACAAATCTATGGACATGGACATTCCGATTATTATAAAGGGGGGGGGGAGTTACCCTTGAGGATGTATTTGATAAATTACTTCATATTTTCTTTCACCTTACAGCAATATACAGTGAATGTAGGGTACAGGGATACAGCGAGAGGTGTTTACATACATCACTGTATAACCAGGTCATTAACCACCAGAATAATTGGTTATTTTTATTTATTTTTCTTTCTTTCTCCGCACGCCTTCACATGCCTCCTTTACCTGGACCATGTAATCCTTAAAAAAAATTATACTCTACAGTCTGATTTATGATTAGGAAATTTATGTAGAACTAAATTTATTTATTTATGAAAATATAAGTGAGGTTACCACTCTCCCTGGGGTCACTGAGCTGCAACTGACGACGCGAAGAGGAGCTTATCGAAACGACTTTTCAAATAGGGGTCGCTTTTCTCCTATCAAGGGTAGTAGTACTAATAATGATAATGGTAATATTGGCAACATTGTTAGTAGTAATCGATAATAGTACTATTCAGTAATAATGAAGTGGTAATTTCAGCAGTAATTGTGGTGGTAATAATAGTATTTGTAGAGTGGTAATAGTATTAAGTTGCAATGGTAGTAATAATTGTCAATATTAAGAGTAGCTGTCGTGAGTGGTAAAGGTGATTATCCCCCCCCCCTCCCAAATGGAACGAATAAAGAACATTATTGAAAATCAAATGTCTCAAATCAACCCGTGTTGGGGCTAGTAGGGAACGATACCTCGAGAAACAAGTTCGTAAATTTAACCCCCAAGGCTGGTTACCTCCCCTCCCCCCCATCCTCCTCCCCGGCTTCTATCGCTTTTGATTGAGTTTTTATTTTTCTGAATCTTCGTTATGCTTTCATGTGCACGCTCAGAGACAGACATGCAGAGGTATACACAAGTGTATAATTTAATCACGCAAGCCTCGTACATACGGGGTAAAATGATTGCACATACGTAACCACACGTACACGAGAGCCCATAATCGTATAAACTCGTGGACATGATCTTACGTACATACATACGCACACAATTATACGCACTTGAACTCATGATTGTATATATTTGGCCCCGTAAGGGGCGCGGCGATTTGCCTTCCTGGCTGCCATGCTGGCAGGACTCAGTGCCCTGTCCGGCCCCAGCTTAGCCTCTTCTCCTTCTTTCCGACAGCCTGTGTTTCTCCCCTACTTCCCTCACTTCCCTTACAACCTCTCCCACAACTTTCTAATTGGGCGGCCTCTAAATTCACAGGGTAGACGCTGACCAGCTTCCTCTCACCCAACTATCCCAGATCGGGGCTTAAGGGAGAGGAGTCAATGTTCCCTGGCTCTTGAACTCCGGTCTTGAGTGGTGGTTTTTTAACAACCTGCTTCAGTCTCACCCACACAATCTTTGCATCCCCTTTCTTTCTCTTCTTTCGCAGTCTCTCGATTTTACGCCGTGCCTAAGGTAGAGCCACCATGCAGATGGGCTGCCAAGTCACTAGGAGGGGGGAGTGGCCTCAAATAGCGGCACCTGGTTCTGCCGGCCCCGTACTCACCCCTCGCAGAGCGGGCTACTGCGTGGGGATGATTAGCGTTTGCGTCCTGCGAAAAGACCAGGGTCTTTACCATCGTCGGAGCCGCCTTCGGGCAGCTTAACCCACAAAATGAAGGTCTTCCCCCCCCTCCCCTGTGCTTTCGCAGGGGACCATCCAAACATCTTGACCGGACACGAGGCTTACTCATCTCCTATCCTGGAGTCGCCTTTGAGCAACTCCGTCTTTACAGTGGCAGTCCCCCCTTTACTTTCTCAGGTACTGCCAAGAAAGCACGTCAGCTGCCCATAATTGATCGCTCCAACCGGAAGTGGCTCGATAGGGCCAACCCCCTTAGGTAGGCGAAGGATGACAGGACCCGACGGCTCCTGCTCTCCAAGGTCCTGCGGCCGCGAATATTGAGTTTACAGGGGGTTACTGTACGTGCGCCCCCCCCCCCCCCCTCTTCCCCGACGGATGCCGGTTCGCCGTTCCAGGATACGACAAAAGGTACCTCTTCGAAAGGGAACTGTGATGTCTTGGGAGGGGTGCACATGGAAGCACCGCCCTGAGATGGACATGGTCCCTGAAGAGAACCAGCCCCAGATGGTAGAATCTTTTATGGGGTGGAACACGGGCTCGGTGCCAAGCACAGAACCCAGGTCTGCCCCTGTGAAAGCTTCTCCTCAGAATGTGCGAGAGCCCTAGGCCTTACAAGGAGAGGAGGGATCTCATACAACCTCTCCCACAACTTTCTCTGGTCAGCCTCAAATTTCACAGGGTAGATGCTGCCCTTCTTCTCAGCCAACCGTCCCGGATCGGGGATGAGGGGGGAGGGGACAACGTTCCCTAACCCCTGAGCTCCGGTCTGGGGTAGTGGGTTTTTAACAACCTGCTTCATCCCCACCCATACCTTCCTAACATTCCCTTTCCTTCTCACTTCACCATCTATTTCTTTTTACGCCGTGTCCAAGGGGGAGCCGCCATGCCGAGGGACTGCTAGGCCACCAGGTGGGAGGGGTGGTCATTAATAGCCGCACCTGGCTCTGCCAGGCCTGTACGCACCCCTTGCAGGGCGGGCTACTGCGAGGGGTGATGAGCGTATGCATCCCGTGAAAAATTTAGGGTCACCCTGCCCAATGATGAGAAAATTAAAAATCTACCCTTAATTTCCCCTTATCCATCGACGGAGCCGCCCTCGGGCAGCTCCACATAAGAAAAAATGGAGATACCCTACCCTGTGCTTGCGCAGGGGACCCTACAAAATTTTTTAACCGGAGAGGAGGCTTATTCCTCTCCTTTGCCTACGGGTGTAAGGGACTCCCCTTCACCCCCTCCTCTGGTGCTGCTTTCGGGCACCTCACCTCGCTCTTTCCAGCTGCAGTCCCCCCTTTTCTTTCCAACTGGACTGCCAAGAAAGCCAGCAGGCAGCCCATAGCCGACCGCTTCCCATTGAAGCGGCTCGGTAGGACAAACCTCCTTAGGGGGAAGAGGGAAGCCAGGCCCCTTCGGTTGCTTCCCTCAGAAGACCTGCTGGCCATAATATTGAATCTTGCCGGGGTCAAAGCCTGTGCCTCCCCACAAGGGACTTGTGACAACGCTGCCAACGGGACCTTCGATGTCCGGGGGAGGGGAAGGGGGGAGATGGCCAATTGAAGCTCACCCGTGAGATAGACATGGTCCTTGAGGCAACCCAGCCTCAGACGATAGGGCCTTCCATGGGAGCGAATCCGGGCTCGGCGCCAAGCACCGAACCCGAATCCGCCCCTATGCAAGGTCCTCCTCGAACAGTTAGGGTTTCCAAGGCAGTACAAGGAGGGGAGGGATCTTCCCCAACCGGTTCCCCTGCAACTGATAGGACCTTCTACATCTCGGAGAAGGACCTGGCTGAGGCCAGTCCATCTGGCTTGGGGGCTCCTGCTGGTTGAGAGGAGAAGAGGGATCATGTCCCTCCCTCCTCTCCTAAAAAGAGAAAAAAATAGGAAAAAGACTAAGAAGACTCAGGGCTCGTCTCCGTCCGCGGGGGCTGCGGAGACGGAGGGGTCTGCTGCCACTTCGGTAAGCGAAAAAGCCCAGATCGACACAGCCGGCCCCTTTGCCCCCACGGGTGCGGAGCCCCAGACTAAGAACAAAAGTGCGTAGGGTGAAGTCTCCATAACATTGGGGCCCTTAATTCAGATGTTACCTGGCGTTTTCGAGGTCACTGGCTTGAAATGCTGCCTCGTTATTTGACCCACTAATTGCAGCATGTTGGCCAAGAGCAACATGATCTATCAGAGGAGAGCATTAGCTAGTGTAAATGGTAGAGCCGAAGGTGACCTGTTTCTCGGACGGGAGCCTTCTGGCGTATGCGGCGGGTCCCTCCGAGGCGGCCAAGATAAGGGCTCTTCGGACACTTCATGGCACCCGGTGAGTGTCACGCAGGGCACTCTACCATGAACTTTGTGAAAGGAGTAGTTTAAGCGAGGGAACTCGTTGACTACGCCATAAAGGACATCACCTTAGAGCTGGCCGACCATGGGGTGGTCAAGGTCGAACGCGTGATGAGAAAACAGGGAGGGGCCTCGAGACCCACCCCTACACTCTTCGTCACGTTTGACTGTGACAATCTCCATGAGGCGGTGAGTGCCGGTTGGTACCGCTACCGCGTGTAGGCATTCGTGCCACTGCGGCGGAGGTGGTAATAATGTCACCGCTTCGGACATACGAATTGCTCATGTAGACGTGCAAAGTTGGGGTCACCTGAAGTATGTGTAAATTGCCCCAAGGCCGCACACGATAAGTCCAAATCGTGTGTGGCCAAGTGTGTCAATTGCAGGGAGACGCATCCCGCCTTTTCTGAGCAATGTGGTGCATATCCCCTTGAGAAATTAATCCTATCCTTTCAGGCCCAGGATTGATTCTCATTCCGCGAGGATAAGGATTTGGTCCTGGTGCACCTGGCTCTGCCTGGGACGTCTTACGCCTCAATGGTTAGAAAGACACCCTCTGCTCCTGGCCCATACAGGCTAACGAGCACGGTTGTTTCAGCGCTTAATGGAGCCCTTCTGCGGGTTCTACTCAACCCACTTCCCTGGTAAAGCTGGCGGCACAAAGGGTTCAAACCCAGCTTTAGCTAAAGCCAGGGCTCCCCCCAGCGTGACCGTTTCCAGTAAGGCGAAAAAGCCACGCGCTTACACGGAGTCGTTATACTCAGAGGAGGCAACACCCCTGAAAGCTGTCCCTCCAAAGGAGGACAGCAAAAAAGGAGCTTCGGCTCCTTTGCCCACGCCTAGTGGTGGGCTGAGTGGCTCGGAGACGGTGGATGCTCGAAAAGAGGGCCCCCCGCCTCCGAAGCCGCAACGTCCGCCTAAGTTTCGAGGCGGAGGGAGGAAAAGACTCGCATGGCGAGCCTAACCTCCCACAATAAGTCCTCAAAGACGACAGCGCCAAGTCTGTGAGCGTACGTTCATTCCAGTGAGGGTCTTCTGTTCTAAGAGGCCCCCTGCCTCTCCTCCGAGCTAGTTCTGGAGGGCATATTCCCTTAATGAAATTGCCGTGGACTCCGGGCCAACTGGGAGGAGCTGCAGAGGCTCGTCTCGTCCTGTTCCCCGTTAGCTATTTTTCCGCAAGAGACTAAGCTAGGCGCGTGCCCCCTGCACGCCCTCCCGGGAAATAAAGGTTTTGCGACCTCACCACCAAGAGATAGGGGCCGGGATGGGGGTGGCGCCGTTTACACTCGGCATGATATCTCCGTCCTCCTTTTCACTTTAGATACCTCCTTTCAGGCAGTGGTTGTGCAGCTTCACCTGGATGGAAGGTATGCTGTTATTTCTGTGTACATTCCACCGTCAGCTGACTTTGATGCAGGGGACTTCCGCTGCGTTGTGGCACGGTGGCCGAGGCCCTTTCTCTTGCTTGGATATCTAAACGGCAGGGGGGATTACTCATTAAAACCCAGGGGACAAGTCCTTGCTGATCTGACTGAAGAGCTTAAGATGGGTGTCCTAAATGTGGATGAGTTTAAGCATCACTGCCAGAGAACCGCTTCATTTTTTTGCCTTGATCTATCCTTGAGCTCTTCGGATGCACAGCCTGATTTTGATTGGGGGGTGGTCGATGACCTCCATTGTAGTGATCACTTTCCCATTCAAATATCATTTTCAGAGCAACTGCTGCCTGAGAGCCCACCTTGGTGGTCCTTGGCGCGGGCGCAGTAGCCTGCATTTCAAGAAATGACTGAATTCTCTATCTCAGTCGAGGAGTTTAAGTCGGTAGATGAGGCCGTTGAGTTCTTCTCCGGCAACTTCATCGCCGCGGGCCTGGCTACTATTCCCAGAACGTCTGGCCCTTTTGCACGCCGACCAATCCCGTGGTGTTCGGCCGAGTGTGAAACGGCCCTCAAACAGAAGCGTTATGCCTACATGCGCTATAAGCGCCACCCGAACGATTTCACTGTGAGGCAACTTCGTCGGGCTAGGGCTAAGTTCCGGTATATTTCGAAGCACGCCCGCCGCTATTCTTGGCGGGCATACGTGTCTTCACTTAGCGGGAAGACCCCTTTAGCTGAGGTGTGGAAGCGAGTCAAAAGGATTCGGGGCAAGTTCTCGCAGGACCCCCCTCCCGTTCTCCAGGAGAATGGGCCCGCAATCTCGGACCCCGCGTCCGTGGCGGAATCCTTAGCGACCGCTTTTTCCGCAATATCTAGCCGGGATGCTGCTCCGCCAGCATTCAATGCACGTCGTCATGTCGCGGAAGGCCGCCGGCTGGACTTTACCTCTAGAGGCGGAGAACACTTCAACGACAAGTTTACTGTGAGTGAGTTGCGTTCCGCTCTCGCTCCGTGCGCGGACACCTCCCATGGTCCGGACGATGCCCCGTACGCCATACTTCGACACCTGGGTGAGCGAGGCATGGACTTTCTGTTAGATTTGTTCAACAGGATCTGGGTGGGGTGTCTCCTCCCAGACTCCTGGGGAATCGCTATTGTGCTCGCCTTTAGAAAACCGGAGAGAGATCACTCTACTCCGGCCGGTTTCCGCCCAATCTCTCTAATATCTTGCGTGTGAAAGTTGATGGAGAAATTGGTAAATGTGAGACTAGCCTTTTCCCTGGACAGCGGAGGCCATCTGTCTTCTGCACAGTGCAGCTTCCACAAGTTCCATTTCACGTTGGATGCTCTGCTCCGACTGGAAAATACCGTCTGCGAGGCCTTCCTTCGTAGACAGCACTACGCCACGGTGTTTTTCGATCTGGAGAAGGCCTATGATACCGCATGGCGATACGGTATCATGGAAACTCTCCACAAGATAAGGGCGAGGGGACGCCTCCCAATCTTTATATCTAAATTTTTGCGAGATCGTCGATTCCGCCTACAGGTGGAGAGAGCCCTCTCCTGCCCAATGGAGGAGGGAGAGGGCTTCACGCAGAAAAGTGTCCTCAGTGTCACACTCTTTGCCCTGAGTATCAACGGCATCACCAGTGCTACCGGAATATGTTCTCGCTACGCTCTACGTGGACGACCTTTCGATCTCTTTTGGCGCAGCCCAGATACCAACTCTGGAGCGTCGACTCCAACAGGCATTGAACCACATCTCTCGCTATGCCGAAGGGCACAGGTTTTGGTTTTTCTTTGGCCAAGACTAAGGTGGTGCACTTCTGCCAATATCCACGGCTCCACCCAGACCCGGACTTATATCTTAATGGGGTGGGCCTGGACGTGGTTGAATCGCACCGTTTCCTTGGTCTTGTTTTTGACTGACGCCTTACATGGGAGGCTCATATTCGCACCTTTAGGGTCTCTTGTAATCGCGCCATTGATATTCTCCGTTCCTTGACCTTCAGCGCTTGGATCCTTTGTTCGTTCGAAGCTCGACTACGAACGCGATTACAGGACCCCCCTCCCGTTCTCCAGGAGAATAGGACCGCAATATTGGACCTCACGGCCGTGGCGGAGTCCTTCGCGACCGCTTGGTCCACATTCAATAGCCATGATGCTGCCCCGCCAGCATTCAATGCGCTTTGTGATGTCGCCGAAGGCCGCCGACTGGACTTTAACTCAAGAGGCGGAGAGCCATTCAACAACACGGTCGCTTTGAGTGAGTTGCGTTGTGCTCTCGTTTCGTCCCCAGCCCCGTCCCCTGTCCTGACGATGTCCCGTACCCCATGATTCGACACCTGGGTGAGCGAGGCATAGCCTTGCTGTTAGATTTAATCAACAGGGTTTGGGTAGAGGGTATCCTGACAGATGAATGGCAAATCGCTACTGTGCTCGCTTTTCGCAAACCCTAGAGAGATCGCTCTACCCTGATCGAATTCCGCAAAATCTCTTTAACCTCCTGCGTGTGCATGTTGATGGGGAAGCTGTTAAATGTTAGATTAGCTTTTTTTCTGGATAGCCTAGGCCATTCGGCTTCTGCACAGGGCGGCTTCCGCAAGTTCCACTCCACGTCGGATGCTCTGCTCCAAGTGGAAAATGCCGTATGTGAGGCCTTTCTTCGTAGACAGCACTACGTCATGGTGTTTTTCGATCTGGAGAAGGCCTGCGATACCGCATGGCGATACGGTATCAAGGAAACTTTCCACACGATGGGGGTGAGGGGACGCTTCCTAATCCTAATATCTGAATTTTGCGAGATCGTTGAATCTGCGTACGCGGGGGGGGGGAGCCTCTCCGGCCCAGTGGAGCAGGAAGAAGGTGTCCCCCAAGGAATTGTCCTCAGTGTCGCACTCTTTGCTCTGAGCACCAATGGCATCACTTTGGTGGTGTCGGAAAGTGTTCTCGCCACGCTCTATGTGGACGACCTTTCGATCTCTCTTGGCGCGGTCCAGATGCCAACTCTGGAGCGTCGACTCCAACAGGCATTGAACAGCGTCTCTCGCTATGCTGAAGTTTTCAGGCTTCGGTTTTCCTTGGTCAATTCTAAGGTCGTGCATTTTTGCCGCCATCCACGGCTCACCCTGACCCAGACCTTTTACTCAATGGGGTGAGCCTGGAAGTGGTGGACTCGCAGCATTTCCTTGGCCTTCTATTTGACCGACGCTCTACCTGGGAGGATCATATTCTCAGCCTTAGGGTCTCTTGTGCCTGCGCCATGGATATTCTCTATTCCCTGATGTTCAGCCCCTTGTTCGTTCGAAGCTCGACTACGAATGCGAGTTTTATGCATCCGCAGAGGAGCGTGTATTGCGCAAGGTGGACTCTATCCACCATACCGTCCTTCACCTCGCGACCGGTATCTTCCGCACTTTCCCCTTTGAGTGCATATTTTTCGATGCTGGGGAGATGCCATTTACTCTTCGTCGTGCACAGTGCATTATTCGCCTGTCCGCGCGAGCCCGGCGCCTCCCTCAGTCGCCAATAGCTCTCACTGCATCCACAGTTGATCTCGACGGTACCTATTCTGCCGAGAGACGCCAGTCATACCTTATGGATTGGAAACTCCTTCAAGTGCTAGGTATAGCTCTCAGGCCATTAGCGCCCATGGTTCTGCCTAGGACGTCACCCTGGAGGGTACCACCTTTGACTATTTGTCGCAACGTCTCTGCTTCCAAACCTTCTCCAGTGCCGGGAGTATTGCGTTCGGCCTTTTTGGAGCACACTCTGTGTCACGCTGGGATCGTGCAGGTGTATACGGATGGCTCCAAGTTCCAAGAGAGGGTCGGTTTCCATGCCGTATCCCCTCTTGTTTGAAGTCAGCGGGTCGCTGCCAGGCGCTGAATCTGTCTTCGCGGCCTAGCTGGTTGCAATACACCGCTTGGTACGGGAGATTACGCGGTGTGTCCGGTTTGGAGAGCGGATTGTGATTTATAGCGGCTCACAAAGCGCTCTGAGTGCTCTGTAGTCATTGGAATCTCCGTACATCCTGGTTCGCGATATCCGTGACGTCACGGTTTTGGCGAGCCGTGCGGATGTAGAGATTATCTTCTGCTGTGTTCCTGGATATGTAGGAATTTGGGGGAATGAGCACCGATTGCATGGCAGGAATACGGGTAGCTCTCCGGGCTGCTTGGTAAAGGAGATGGGAGACGGTCGAGTGGAACCTAAAGTTGCGTGACATTGCGCCGTGACTGTTCCCATGGACCTATCCCTTACTGTCGTGACGTCTTCAAGTTACTTTCTGTCATCTCCGAATTGGACACACTCGCTGGACGCACGCCATTTGATGGAGCATTCGCTTCCCCCTTATTGTAACGACTGCGTTTTCCCCCAGCCTGTTCGCCACATTCTTGTTGAATGTGCCTCTCTGAATGATCTTCGTGCACGTGTTACCTACCGAGGTCGCTACCCCTTGTCCCTTGTACTCGGGACAGTTTGCATGCACACTGACTTCTGGACAGTACGACTTTTTGGAGGAGGCTGGTCTCCTGCACTTTATTTGACTGTTTGTTGTGAGTTGCATGTATCTGCGCCGGAGGGAGGCGGGCCTACCCCCAACGTCGGAACGCGCTTCCTCCTTGCCTTTTTTTCTTTTTTTTTTGCTTTTTAAAAAATTATCTTTAGCTTTTGTCATTTTTATCGTTGTTATTTTTATTTTTTTTGTTATTTATTTTTTATATAGCCTAGTAATAGGCTGGGTCGAATACCTCGACTTATGCCCAATTAGGCAGTCATCTAATGGGCACCTAAAAGTAAAAAAAAAATCGTATATATTCTGGCCCAATAATCAACCCATTGAATACATAAGTGCGCACACATATCACCATCGCACACACAAGCCTATGATCGTGCACATTTGGGTCATAGGAGTCCATGATCGACCACACTCTAGTACACACGTAAGTTCATGGCCATGCAAACGTGAACCCATAATCGTACACGCGTAAACCTATGATCGTACACACACATACACAAACACACACACAACTCATGTCCATGTTAATCCTTTTACTGGTTTATATCATTTTCTCCCCCCCCCCTCTCCATTTTGCGGTGGAGGGGAGTCTCCACCTACTTTACCGTTTCTTAAAAAACGTACATGGTGCCACAAGCCCACACGTGGCTAAGAACGCCCGCGAGACCAAAATACACATTCCATTTACACACTTTTACGGTTGTATGCCCCATCCCCGTGACCGGGGGGTGGGGCATGAGCCAGCATCCTGCAGCTAGCACTTGGAGAATCACTTGCCATCCAAGCCCCAATGGCCTGGTAGAGGATCTAGGGCTATTTATCTTCCATTTGACCTCTAATCCTTCTGCTGATTCCCTCGTTAGTTTTTTCTTAGTTTTAAGAAGGGAAAATACACATGGATGTACACATATTTTACACTTTTGGACATAGTTATGTCAATTTGCAACTTTACTTGCATATCACATACACACCTAGCTCTTACGTAAGTCCTTACATACGCCTTCGTGTATACTTGTATTTGTGAGGACTCAAAAGTGCACACTTTAAACATACGTGAAAACACATCTGTGAACTCGGATATACATACATCTATGTATACTTGTACATACCTATGCGTTCCAATAAATACATGCGTATATCTAGCATTACAATTTATTGATCAATTCTTTTATTGAGTAATTTATTGAACACATGACAATATATTATTTAACAATTGAGTGGAGCAATTTACAATTGATTGGAGCAATTTACAATTGAGTGGAGCAATTTACAATTGAGTGGAGCAATTTACAATTGAGTGGAGCAATTTACAATTGAGTGGAGCAATTTACAATTGAGTGGAGCAATTTACAATTGAGTGGGGCAATTTACAATTGAGTGGAGCAATTTACAATTGAGTGGGGCAATTTACAATTGAGTGGGGTAATTTAAATTTGAATGGAGCAACTTACAGTCGAATGGGGTAATTTAAGTTGAGTGGGACAATTTACAATTTCGTGAGACAATTTGCAGCTGTTCGGACTTTTCGGTTTCCTTATATTTTCACAGGCAAACTTCACCTCTTTACAAACATGTTCTGAACCACGCAAAGTGGTGCTAGGTATAGCACCCCCTTGACATTTGGAGTATTAAGTGCCCTCCTTGCCCAAACGCCTACAGTTGCCTTCCATTCCAGCCTCAACGTCCACAGTTGCGTTCCATCCGTGCCTCAACGCCCACATTTAGGTTCCTGCCCGGCCTCAACGTCCACAGTTGCGTTGTCCCCTGGCCTCAACACCCACAGTTGCATTCCCTCCAGGCCTCAACCACCAGAGTGACGTAGCCTTCCTAGACCAATGCCCGAACTAATATTCACAGTTCTCTTCGACACATTTTCACTTCCTCCAACTTCACCACTTTAATTAGAGCTCTCATTAAGAGTTTCCGTGGAAATACCATCGTTTATTTTCGCTTTAAAAAACATCTGAAATCTTTTCGGCGATGCCCAGTTAATTTTGGCCGATATATTTTTTTAAAATATGTAAATCATATCTATTTTCGATGACATTTGCAATATTGTGTTCATATCTGAAGATTGACTTAGGTCCTGTGCCATGGAGCTTCCTTTGCTACCTTTCCCTTGTAAATCCTGGACGAGGGCCTCGAGAAGTCCCCTCGGTAGTGCCTGGATCGAGCACGGTGAGCCGCATTTGAGCAAAATGACTGATTTCTCACTCGATGAGTTTAGGTCGGTTGATGAGGCCGTTGAGTTCTCGCTCAGTCAAACTCATTGCCTACCCCAGAACAGCGACCCTAACAGACTAAACGCCTCCCTCATGCCGAAACGTATGGGTTTCGATTTTCTTAGCAGATGCCAAGGTCGTATACTTTTGCTGCCTTCAAGTGCATCGCCCCCACCCCGTTGTTCCTAAATCAGGTTTGCCTGGACATAGTGGAGCGTATAGCAGATTCCTTGTTCTCGAATTCGACCGACGCGTCATTTGGGAGGCACATATTCTCAGACTTAGGTTCTCTTGTAGCCGTTCAGTGGACGTTCTTCGCTCTATGGAGTTCAGTACGTAGGGTGATAACAGGCCTAGTCTCCTCATATTTTAGTGCCCCTTTGTTCACTCCAAGATCGACTATGGATCCGAGATTTTTTCCTTTCCATCTGAAAATCTATTGCCGGAGAGGAATTCCATCCTCCACACGTGTGTCCGGTCGGTGTCTGATGCCTTCCAAACGTCCCCTACAGAGAGCCTTCTGGAAGACGTGGGTAAATACCGCACGCTTTGTCGTGCATGGTTCAACATGCACTTGTACATTCTGTTTTAGCGTCTCCCTTAGTCGTCGTCTCTTCTAGCTGCCAACGTCTACCCTAGTCACCAGGGTCGATAATCTCGTCCGGGGCCGAACTCGACGGTGTCCTTGCTAGCTCGAAACTCCAGACAATTGTAGACCTTTTTGGTTTATGGCCAGTGTAGATGTGCGCTACACAGCCCCCCTCCTAGAAGCGGAGCTTATTTTGAAAAATGAAGACTAGGAACAGCGCTTGGAAACTTTATCCAAAGAGTAACGGTCCACCCTGAGTCTGAGCACCATTGTAGATATAGGAGAGTTGGAAAAGGAACGATAATAAATAGAAAACGAAAGTAGCGTGAGGCGAGCTGCGAACGACTTCTTTATCGCTGGATCACCACTGTCGATCGGCGTATTGACTGCGCCAGCCTGAGTAAACAAAAAAGTCATTCAAAGGAAGCTTTTAAACCGCTCGCTTGTACTTATCGGCACGCTACACATAAAGAATTTACTTTGAGAGTTCAATGTAACTCTAGTACTGGTGGTGCCTATGGTTCGGCCCAAGACGCCATCCTGGGCAATATCACCTTCGATTGCTTTTTGCTACGCATAATCTCAAAGCTTATCCAGCCCTTGGATATTCCCTTCGCATTTCTTGGTAGGAGCATGCGTCTGGTTGCACTAGAGCATTTCCAGCGTACACAGGTGGCTTCAATTCAGAAGGGAGGGGGGAGACTTCAATGCTATCTACCCCTCGTTGTATAAAGCCGACTGGGCTCATTTGTATGCTGCGTCTGTATTCAAGACCGAGGTGGTTGCAACATACCGCTTGGTCCGGGAGATTAGGTGTCATGCACGGTTCACACACCGTGTTGTAATCTAGTGACTCAGAGCGCGCTGAGTGTCCTTGAGGCATTGTAACCGCATCCTTTGGTTCACAGTATCCGGTGACGCCATGGCTACTGCAAAACGGGAGATGTTGAGATTGTCTTCTACTGTTTTTTTTTGTCATGTATGTAGGGGGGGGGGCTAGAAATAAGGTGAATGAGCAGACTGTCTGCATAGCCTGAGCAACTTAAGTGGCGCTTCACTCTCTCCCACTCTGACTACATGACAGCCCTTTTCGTTGCTTGTACCCTGAATGTCCGCAACGAGACGAGTGCTCTGAAAGTTGATAAGAATTTTGTTTTTACCTCGGAGTTCGTGTTCAGACTCAGCGCCTCTTTGTACGACCTTGTTCCTGAAGATGTTTCCTCCCGGCCCCACTATTTAAAGTTCCCTATGTATTTAGCCTACCTGTTTCTTGTCTGGCCTCTTTTCTAGTGTAAATGCTTACGTCGGCTATATTTTTTTTAAAGCCCTTCCCCGAAAATGGAAAGTCGATTAAAGTCAAATTACCCTTCCTAATTCCAATTTAATTTCAATACAATTTTAATTCATTTTGTGGCTCAGAGTTATCCCTTCCTCTTACCAAGGATTGGAGGGCACTTCAGGCGATTCTGTGTGTGTGTGTGTGTGTGTGTGTGTTGTGTTTTGGCCGACTAAAAACAAGATTAACAGACCTAAGTCGCGTGCTTTCAATTATTCTGACTTATGACCTTATGACCTTCAAAACTTTCAGCAAGTTGGGCAATCTGACCCATAGTTAGTTTTCTTGTAATAATTCCAGGACTAACCTTGGGAGGACCTTGGCAATTATACCATTCGAAAGAGAATGTAAAGCAACATAAGGGTTTCAAATTTCGTTAGAATCGACCGAATAGTTACGATGTTATTGCCCCCAAAGCTCATTGAAAAGTAGCATGGTGACCGCACGACCGACCACCTACGGACCGACATAGTGACTTATATAGTTGCAGACGACTAAAGAAAATCGAGTAATATGTTGCAATAAGCTAAAAGAATCTACCCTTCTCGCGGCAACACTGGCGTCAGCCTCTTGCTCGTTGAAGGCGAGGTGTCGATGTAATGTCTCGAGTAATCAGATGTCAGCCTCACGTCGTAAAGTACGATCGGGCGTTGGTGTGTAGAAGTGGAGGGGGGGGGGGCTCAGACCCTCTTAGTTGTGTCCTGGGAAATAATGAGTTTGGCGGAGCTGAAGGATTATGGTTATGGGGGCTTGGGGTAGGGTGTCTGAAGTAGTGAAAGTTAGAGGGGGTAATTAGTGGAGAGGGGGAGGTACTTTCCCCCTTTCGGTGTTTATCCCCCCCCCCCCCATCCCCCCCGTCGGCTCCGTCTTTGCGACGCCGAGGGGAGTAAATGGGTTCAGTGTGAGAGGAGGTATTGATTTTTTGGATTCATTTTCCTTTTTTTTTCTTTTTCTCTTTTCTCTTTTTTTTCTTTTTCTTCTCTTTTATCTCTTTATTCTCTTTCTCTCTCTCTTTTCTCTCTTTTATCTTTCTCTGTTTCTCTCTCACTTCTTCTCTTTTATCTCCTTTTCTCTTTTCTCTTTCTTTCTCTTTCTCCCTCTCTTCTTTTTTTATCTCCCTCGTGCTCGGCCCCCCCCCCCCGATCCCCAATTAGATGGAGGCAATAATGAAAGAAGGGGAAACACTCGTAACCAACGAGGGGTTTTGAGAAAGGGGGAAAATTGTAAAAAAAAAAACGAATCCTTGGAAGTGTGTGTAGGGGGGAAGGGGGTACACGGAGCCCAGTAGCTCAGACGTACGACCTCGATCCTTCAGACCCCATCACCTGGGTCTCGCCTTGGCGTGCCACGGGGCAATGAGCGAAGTCTTCAAGCATCACTCACCCCCCCTCCATCTCTCCCCACCCCCAAAGCGTGTAACCATGGAAGAGCGGTGAGTGTGGGCGTGGCCTGGAAGATACAGACCCACAGACCCCCAGAACCCCCGAGCCCCTCCAAATTGGCAGTTCTTAAAACGATTCAGAGGGGCAATTTTTTAAATTACCCTTTTCAGGTGTGTGTATGTATGTATATGTGTGTGTATGTATACATATGCGTATATATATATATATATATATATATATATATATATATATATATATATATATATATAGGTGTGTGTGTATATGTGACATTTGTGTATGTATGTTTGTAGGTTTCCTTCTGTATGTATATGTATGTACTTATCTTCCTTCCATTTTGTTCTTATATGTACATGTGTATCTAATTTCACCCTCATTTTTAATACCCCCCTCCCCCCCGACATTAATTAGTCAGCTTCTCCTAGGTCCTGAGTGCCCCAAGTAGTATCTTCATTAGGCTACTCCGTTTATATTCCCCCACCAGGAGGTTGTCCGTGAATATTGTTATACCTGGTACCAGGGGGAGCGGCACCACCTTCCGGCTCCAGGGTCGCCTTTAGTATGATTCTAGATTGAGGCTACTTGGGCTATATTACTAGAATCCCCCCCCCCTCCTGCTTTTTGCCCCTGTTATTACGAGCCTCTACTCGCCTGTTTCAGCAGAAGTTTTTTGTAGGCTAGTCGCCGGCCGGCCTTCGTCCATTCACGTGTAGCCTTAGCAACCTTGCTGCAATTCACATATGATTGGTTGTGCCCCCTCCCGGTCCCAGTGCATGCAGGAGGGTATCTGTGAGAACTCAGTCCAGTTGGCGGACTTCATCGTGGTTGGAGAACACACACACCCCCCTCCCCCTCCCCCGACCCAAGACTTCTTCCAAACATATTCACTTACAGCAATTTCCCCACTTTGCTTACGACAGCCTCGTTGATATTGCGCTTTAAATTCGAGTCGGGAAATACTCGGGGTTTTTACACTCCTCCACGTCCCCTAACTTCACCACTTTCTTTATAACTCGCCAAGAACTCTCTGGAGGAGATGCTATCGTTGGTTTGCGTTCCTTGCCCTTGGGTAACTTAGAATTGTGTGAGCGTGTGTCTGTGTGTAAAAAATAACCTCTATCGGGATTCTAACCCGCGACCTCCCGCGTGCGAAGAGTGGGGTTAATCACTGAGGTCACAATAGCCAAAAGTAGGGGTGCCATTATCCCTTATTGACCCTTTGTTTGGTAAGTGATACTGTTTATCTACCCCCTTCCGGAATGCAGATCGCCTTTACCGAGTTTTTTATCTTTCGTTTGTATTGATTTAATTGTTAATTAATTTCTCTTATTTACAAGAATATCCGATTTTACTCTATTCTTTTACGATATTTAGTAACCTAATTGTGTCAATTTATGAACTGTAATTTTCTTCATTTTTTTCCATTTTTACTCCTATCTGAGTTTTCATCCTTCCATGGCGAGTGTTACTTTACCCACCGCACATAACATAGAGGATGAAAAAACCCACCAGGGCGTAACAAATTCATCCAAGTTAGAGTATCCCCCCAAAAACATTAAGCCACCACTATGGTATAATCTGCATCCGTTAGATTGCGTTATCAGCCATCAACCAGTAGACTCGTGATATTGTGTCTATAATACAAGACCTAAAGCATGTAAATACTAATTAAAGCATATATAAAATCAGGCAATGGCTTCGAAACTCCTCCCTACGGGGGGAGCTTGCGCTTCGCTACTAAGATTATAATTTAAAATCTAAAAAAAAAAGCAGCCATGGTTAAATTTTTATCAATTTTATGAACTTCGCCAATTATAATAATTTTAAAAAGGAACTCTAAACTAAATTTCCCCTCTTTCAAAATATCACGTTCCTAAAATAGAAGATATATAAAAATAAATTTTCTGAACTTCACCATTTGTAATTCTTTGGGTTTTAAAAAAATCAGAAAATTTCGATACTTATATTTATTTCTGAACTTAATTATTTTGTTTTTTGATGTTATAAAAGAATTATTAGAAATAACTTTGATAAAAAAAAACATAAGTCATAACCAAACTAAGATGAAATTATTATTCAAATGATGAGGTGAATATAAGCTTGCAAAATCGGGCTCTTTATACATGCTTCTATACTTGTCTGTTTTTCCTTTGAATAATGTCAAAGTAGGACTATTTACACAATCCCGGGGCAACCCATTCCAGGAATCCACGACACACTTACTCAAATAATACTTCATCAATGGCAGCCTGGGCCTACATTTTAAGAAATTCAAACGGAGACCTCTTGGGATCAAGTGGGTTAAAGGTTATAATATAAAAGACATAAATGAGGTTTTTATTTTTAATAAACAGGATACTACTACACGTAGTGATGGGATTAAGCTGGACAAGTTTAGGTTTAGGAAAGAGATTGGTAGAAATTGGATTACAAATCGATAGTATTAGTGATTCGCCAACCTGACGAGATCCAGGTGGACCCCGAAATAGACATAAAGGTCAGTATGACAATCGCTAGTGTTCCCGAGGGCACCAGGGTGACGGTCCTCTTTGGGGAGAGATGCCAGGTAGTATTATATGTTGACACCAAGCAGCGTTCAGGTCGAACCTTCGTAGCCCAGGGGGAGAGGGATCTGTTCCGCCTCAGAGGTATGTAGATATAGATACCCATCGGCAGGATTCTTTGGAACAGAGTGTGTGTTGTTGTGCTGCGAAGACGTGAGAGGAAATAAAACACTGTTGTAATTGGTTCTATCTGTGATGAGTAAGTGTCCTCATCCTATCCATGAAATCTACATATATAGGTTCCTCAAGGATGGTATTTTTGTTGAATACCGGGTATTATTTTTAAGGTCAGTAAAAGCCCCGCCTCCCGCTCTATGTCGAAATTCTTCTTCTCTTTTCATTATATTATTATTATTACACCCTAGTGAGGGATGGGGGGAAGCTTTCGGGTGTTGTTCGTACTTTGGAAGCATTACTCTAATGTACGTATTTAGATACACTTTATTTTTGTGTACGTTTTTTCACCCTAACGAGAGGTATTTCATGGAACGTCGTGTAAGTGTTTAGGCTACGAGGATGTTATAGCAATATGTGTGTGTGTGTGTGTGTGTATTACAAATAGGCGTGTTTCCGTTTTGCTACGATTTTTACCATCAATTCCCGCTGTCTGACACTTGTCTCAATGGGATCCGAACCCCGTTTCGCTCCACGACATCCGCCCAAGAAAGGCCAATTAAAATTAGACACCTATCAAACGGCTAACCTTACCCCATGTTGCTTAACTTTGCCAACTAAGACTATTTCTAATCGGCAATTCTTTCGAAAGGTGGCGTTATTAAGTGTAGTGCAGGTAGCCCTGCTGTAACTTCTGGGAGATTTCGTGCTTTCCTCGCCCCAACATCGCAGGGGACGTTTGACTTTTAGATGTTCGGGCGAGTTGCGCGCGTTCGTGGTTCCGAGCACACCATTTTGTTTCCTCGTAATACCTCGGGTTATGTAGCTTCCACGTATATTCGCTTTTTCTAACTTTACCACTTATACGAAAGTATGCTGCCAAATTTGGAATAATTTGTACTTGTTGGTTTTTCCTTTTTGTCATCTTAATTAATTTACGACAACAACCAACCGGCTCGGTTGTTTCCAGCCGTCTATAGGTATGATCTTATTGTGACGTAATCATAGATATATGACGTAATAGTGACGTGATCATAGATATATGACGTAATAGTGACGTGTCATGGAGCTTATGACGTAGGTTGTGACGTAAACATAGAGCTGGGACGTAAATTGCGACGTAATAATAGCTATGCCGTAAATTGTGACGTAAGCATAGAGCTATGCCGTAAATTGCGACGTAATAATAGAGCTATGCCGTAAATTGTGAGGTAATCATATAACTATGACTAATTATGACGTACTGATATAGTTTTGACGTAAATTGTGAAGTAATCATAGTGCTATGACGTATGTTGCGACGTAATCATAGAGCTATGACGTAAATTCTGACATAATTATATAGCTATGCCCTAAATGTGACGTACTCCTATAGCTATGACGTAATCATAGAACTATGACGTAAATGTTACGTACTCATATAGCTATGGCGCAAATTCTGACGTAATAATAGAGCTATGACGTATATTTTGACTTAATCATATAGCTATGACGTACTTCTATAGCTACGACGTAAATTGTGACGTACTCATATAAGTATTGGCTAAATGTCACGTACTCCTATAGCTATGACGTAAATGTTGACGTATTCATATGCTATGACGTAAATGTTGACGTACTCATAGAGCTATGAAGTAAATTGTGACGTAATCATAGAGCTATGATGTACATTGTGACGTAAACATAGAGCTACGATGTAAATTGTGACGGAGTTCTATAGCTATGATGTAAATGTTGACGTACTCATATAGCTATGATGTAAATGTGACGTAATCATAGAGCTATGACGTATATTGTGACGTGATCATAGAGCTATGACGAAAATGTGAAGCATTTATATAGTTAGGACAGTATTTTTTTAATTACGATATCCGCATTTTGTTTAATGCTGCTAAACTTCTGTTTAAATTTAGTACCAAATTAAATTGGACTGGTTTTTTATCCAAATTAACTCGATTAGAAGAGAATTGCGTGGTTCTAAAATCCCGGGCGTATGTGTGCACAAGCGTCTACATATGTTTTACCCTGGCACAAAAGCTTGTGAGTATATGCGGGAGTCGAGGGGTTACTAATTCTTGTAGGATTCAAATGTGCCCTCATTGACATGTTCTTTGATGTACCTGGATATACCTGAGAATCGGTGTAAGATGGCGTAAACCCCCATTCAAAAACCTATGTTAGGTTTTTCACATGTCTGCCCTTCTCTTATATATCCCAAACAATCACAGTGTATGCTAAATTTATGCATGCATGTATTATGTGCGCGCGTATGTATTGCATGGTAGTGTGTTGTTTATTTGAGGAGGTTTGGTTGAAAGTGTGCAATAATTGCCATCTATTTTCCCCTATCAGAATTCCTCTTCCTGTGAAATAGGCAATCGGGAGAGGCGTTAACAGTCTCTTCCAACGAGGCTTCTTTCCCTCCCCTTTTAAGTAGACTAAGGAGCCTGGAATGAGCGACATAGGCAATGCTATCTCCCATGTCCATAGCAACCGAGATCTTCTCGTAGCTTGGTTGCTATGGAGTGCTACTTCCACTTTTCGCTATTTTTTTTCTCTCTCTCTACTTAGGTTTTCCTCTTTATTTGTATTTTGTAACCAGTTTTTTTTATTGAAACCTGTATATTCACTTTCAGGAGGGGACCAACGAGACGGTGGACCATATTCCTTTAATGACGTCATCAGAAAACGGAGATTCACTCACGTTGTCGCTAGATGGCGCGGACCAAAGTAACGCTCTGAATTTGTTTTTTTTTCTAGATTTAAGTAGGGGGGGCGGGGATACCAGCCACATGTAATTAGGAATTTAAAATACAATATTCTATTCAATAAACACTTTTAAAAAATCCGTAAGTCAGGTCGCATAAACGAACACGATTCCTTTTTGAAGTCATAAAAAATGGAAATTTTAGATGACGTGAACCACAACAGTTTGAATCTCAAATTTTCGGGCTCTAAATAAGAGGGCTAGCAACATCATATAATGAGGGAATAATTATAAAAAAGTACAAAGGAAAATTAAGTAAGCCCCCCCTCCTCCTCTCAAGTCAAAATTCTTTTGATGACATCAGAAAACGATTTTCCTCTTCATGTGTCCGATTCGGAGACGACAAAAAGCGACCTGAAACCATTTATACAGGATGAACCCCCTAAAAAACCGGCCCAAGACTGATTTTGAGTGGGCACCTCACAACCCAGACCTTAGCCCCCCAGATTTCTTTCTTTGGGGCTACCTTAAAGACAGAACTCGTGGAACTCAAAGAAGCCATCAGTTAGGAGATCCGAACCATCATTCTGTCGGTTTGCAAGGACGTCATGGACAACTTTGTGCTGCGCCTCAAGAAATGCACAAAGCTAAATGGAGGTCATCTCGAACATGTGCTCTAGAATAAAGAATAAAAGTCCAAAGACTCCCATGTTTTGATATGTTTTTAAACACAATAAACTAGTTATCACCCAAGTTTCATTCAATCCTTGCAGATAATTAAGAAATGAGGTCTATCGAAATTTGGGGTCAGTTTTTTGGGGGAGGTTCACCCTATATAAATGGTTTAGGTCGCTTTTTGTCGTCTCCGAATCGGATACATGACGTACCGCCATCTAATGGACCGCTACTCCGAACCTTACTGCGACGAATGCTTGATCATCCCCCCCCCAGAATGTCCCAGTCTGATATATATATATATATATATATATATATATATATATATATATATATATATATATATATATATATATATATATAAATGAAGTATGTGTGTGTGGCTTTGTCTTTCTATCTAGAAGAAGAAAGACAATATAAATAATAACTAAATTTGTATCTTTATGTCAAATTTTCCGAGGAAGATAATGGAAGTGGTCCCGCGTCTCGAAGTGGCCTTAAATAGAGCTACGGACTCGTTCCCAAACTTGTCCAATTTGTTCAATTGAAGAAACGTGAACTGTGTCGAAGCCTTAGAGAGACAAGCTAATTTTACCCTGCATCATTATTCACATATGGGAAGCAAAAGCAACCTGCTTGTCCATGCACCACCCACAAGGAAAGACGAAGGAAATTGTCTACCAATAAAAGAACAATTAAAAAATAATTTTTACTAAATATAAGAATTTCAATCTATATTTTGCTTATGATTTTTTTCCCCTCAGGCAACGCCGAGTACCTCATTCAGTTGCTCATAAGGGACAATTAGAAGCACTAAGCAGGTCAATGCGGGACATCAGGAATTGTCAGGCTCCTATGGGAGGTGTCACTCTTTTGCAGTAAGGTGATTTCAGGCAGACATTTCCAGTGATCCATAAAGGAACTAGGGCAGATGAGGTCCGGGCTTGCTTAAAATCATCTTCTGTGTAGAAAAATTAGAATTCTGTCTCTAAACACAAATACGAGAGCAGAGCTCTTTGGTGATCAATTATCAGCACAATTTGCCAAAAACATTCTGACACTGGGAAATGGCAAAGTACCTCTTGATGCTGATGGTGGAATAGAAATATCTCGTATCTGTATAGTTATTAATACTAGTGATAATCTCAAGGCAAATAAATGTATTACCCAATCTTTCGTAAAACTACAAAAACTACAACTTGCTTTGTTAAAGAGCTATATCGGCTTCAAAGAAAAACTGTCTGCACTATCAATAAACATCTATTGCTTTCCCTCTTACCAAGTCCACAAATTTCAAAGTCAGTTGATACAATTTCAGATCCTACTCAAATAATCGATTGTTCCTAAACTCTCAAGAACCTCTTGACTTAACTCCTCACCAACTTGAACTGAAGTTAGTAAGTCTAAATAATGTTTTTGCGCAATTTCGATCAAACAAAACTCTAACATCACTCGTCTGATGGTAAATAATTTGATGCCCCATGTCATAGAGGCAACCATTCTTACTGGAATATCATAGAATATCACTAAATCCATCAGGGTCAGAATTTCTATTTAAATTCAGAAGACTACATTTCTCAATCCGTGTAAATTTTGCAATGTGAATTAAAAAATTCTTAAGGTGAGACTCTATTAGTGGCATAGTTACAATTAGAAGAACCCTGTTTTTCTTATGGTCAACTCTATGTTGATTGCTCTAGAGTTAGACGAAAATGTAATATACCCCGCAAGAGAAAATTAAGAATAGTGTGTACCAAAATTTCTGTAGCATTGCTGAACAAGATAAATTTAGTTCATAGAATGAAAATATTGTTTGTGAAGAATAAAAAAAGAAAAAGATCAAAACCTTCTTACTTTATTTACGAACGCATATTTTAGCCGGCAACGACGGGTATCTCTGCTATTATATATATGTATATATGAATATGTACCACGGAAGGAAACTGAATAAAAGGCGGATTGGAGTTAGTACTTTCGTCTATTCGACATTTTCAAACTCAATGGTGAGAAAAATAAGACACCCAGTATTTATACAAAGCACGTTTTCCTGGGATGAGGTCAACATTTTAATGCTATCAGATAAGTCCGATTTTAGAAACAGTGATAAAATTGGATCTAACGAAAACAGCCCTGGGCTGATGTTGAGATTACTCTCCTTTGTGTGGGAGATTAAGAAGATAAGAAAAGAAGGAGACTGCAAAAGACCATTCATGGCCTACACTTGGCAGCTCCTGTTCCAGTCAACACAAAAGATTTCTTACCAGAGAAAAGTCATCAACATTGTCACCCTTTACAGGAGTTCGTCAGATCTAATCTACAATATACATAAAATGCATCCAGAGGATTATGTCCATTCATGCAACCGCAAAATATAATCTCCCCACTCCTTAGAAAAATATATACATATGTACATAAAAAAAGTCAGTCCCATCTAGCAGCTTCATCCATATATTTATCTAATCTATTCTTAAAACTACCCAAAGAGGAGGCTTCTATCACATGTCTAGTGAGCCTATTCCATTCATCTACCACACGATTTGTAAACCAATTCCTCCCAATCTCCTTCCTAAACCTATACTTATCAAGCTTAAACCCATTGCTACGTGTCCTGTCATGTTCACTAAGTATAAGAACCTTACCCAGATCCCCTTTATTATATCCTTTTACCCATTTCAAGACTTCAATCAATTCCCCTCTGACTCTTCTCCTTTCCAATGTATGTAGATTTAGTTTTCTGAGCCTTTCACCATAAGGTAAGTTCCCTAGCCCACCAATCATCTTTGTCATCCTTCTCTGCACAGACTCAAGCAAATCAATATCCTTCCTATAATATGGTGACCAAAATTGTACTGCATAGTCTAGATGAGGCCTAACTAGCGCCAGATACAGTTTTAGAATGACTTCAACACTCTTATTGCTTACACTCCTCCTAATGAATCCCAATATCCTATTAGTTTTTCTCTTAGCATTTAGGCATTGCTTTCTAGGACGAAGGTCTGAACTTACCAAAATACTCAAGTCCCTCTCACAATCGGTCCTCCCTAAAATTCTTCCATTTAATTTACAACTATTCAATGGATTATTTCTACCTATACTAAGTACACTACATTTGTCTATGTTAAACTTCATTTGCCATTTCTCGGCCCAATTGGACAGAATGGTCAATTCCTCCTGCATTACAACAGCATCAGAATCAGCCCTAATGGCCCTACCTAGCTTAGTATCATCAGCAAATTTACTCAGGTCACTACTTATACCTATGTCAAGATCATTAATATAAATTAAGAATAGCAAGGGACCCAAAACAGATCCTTGCGGAACTCCACTGCTAACACAGCCCCACTCAGATTTAACTCCATCTATACTAACTCTTTGCTGTCTGTCACCAAGCCATGACTGAATCCACCTAAATATACTGCCATCGATCCCGTGTGCTTCAACTTTGCTCAGAAGCCGTAAGTGTGGCACTCGATCAAAAGCCTTACTAAAGTCCAAGTATAAAATATCATAGTTTTCATCATTATCTGCTGCTTCATACACCTTACTATAAAAAGACAGCAAATTAGTCAGACAGGATTTACCCTTACTAAAGCCATGCTGTGATTCTTTTATCAACTTATGCTTATCCAAGTGATCTCTAATATTCCTTGCTATAATAGATTTCATCATTTTTCCTACGACTGATGTCAAACTTACTGGTCTGTAATTAGACATATTTGTTCTATCCCCTTTCCTCAAATATAGGTATCACATTGGCTTTCTTCCATGCCACTGGCACAATGCCACTCTCCAATGATTTTCTAAAGATGCATGCTAGGGGCTCACTTAACACATCCTTACATTCTTTCAAAATTCTAGGAAAGACCTCATCAGGACCGGGTGCTTTACTACTTTTGATTTTATCAATTTCCTTTGTCACTATCTCCTTTGTGATCAAGATATCCTTTAATTTCTCTTCATCATTACCCCAAAAGATCATTGACACCTCGGGTATATTTAGAGTATCCTCCTGTGTAAATACTGAGAGAAAAAAGTCATTTAGCATTCCAGCCATTGAGTCCCTATCACTCACTAATTCTCCATTGGAATCTATAAGTGGGCCCATTTTATCTCTAACCTTAGTTTTGTATAATTGATAAAAACTTTTAGGATCTTCCTTTGTCCTATTTGCCACTTTAATTTCATAATTTCTCCTTGCTACTCTAATTAACTTTTTAACATCTCTTGCTAGTTCATTATATCTCTGCCTTAGGTGATCCTCTCCATTTTTTATTTTCCTATAAATGCCCTTTTTAATGCCAATATAATGCTTAATTTTATCTGTCATCCATTTTGGGTCATTATTTTTAGTCCTAATCTCCTTATATGGAATGTTAATCATCTGACCTGTAATTAATTGCTCAATTATTCTTTCATACTCCTCTTCAATTGTAATCTCTTCCTCCTGTTGATTATTGCCTCCACTAACTGGTATCATTGAATCTATTCCTGAATTGATTTCATTGCCTGGTTTCTGTACAACTGCCTCCAGGTAAGTCCTTAGCCCATTATAATTTGCTCTTCTAAAGTCAGGAATTTTAACATTGTTCATGCTACTATCAATACCATTCCATTTCATCTTGAATCTAATTTCACAATGGTCACTATTACCCAAATTTCCTCCAATCTCAGTATCCTTAATAACTTCTTCCCTATTTGTCAGAACTAAATCCAGTATATTATTACCTCTAGTGGGTTCGTTAATAATCTGCCTCAGAAAATTATCTTGGACAACATTCAAAAATTCCTCAGCCTCCTGATCACCCACAAGAGCTTCCCAGTCTATATTTCTGTAATTAAAATCGGCCATTATACACACATGCTTACTTCTACATGGCCGTTCAATCTCCTGCCACAAAAGATTTGAAGCTTCCTTACTAAGATTTGGTGGTCTGTATAATAATCCTATGACAAGCTTGTTTTTACCTTCCTTTACATTTAGCCATAATGACTCTGTGTTATCATCTAATTTAATTGTACTGTTTACACAACACTGGAGATTATCTTTAATATAGATAATAACCCCTCCTCCTCTCTTCCTATTCCTATCTGTATGGAACATGTTAAAGCCCTCAATCTCAACCTCAGGTTTAAAGTGATTACCTGCTAAATCAAGCCATGACTCTGTTATCGCAATTAAAAATGATTCCAGGATATTTCTCTTTTTAAAATCATTACTATGGATTATAGTATCAGTTTTTGACCAGTAAGGACCCAACAACACAAAAATGCAGTAATTAAGAGATATCTGAATAATGCCTTAGCTGTCCACAATTCCAAGATGGGACACGGAATTAACTGGTCAAAAACTGATACTATAATCCATAGTAATGATTTTATAAAGAGAAATATCCTGGAATCATTTTTAATCTCCCACACAAAGGAGAGTAATCTCAACATTAGCCCAGGGCTGTTTTCGCTAGATCCAATTTTATCACTTTTTCTAAAATCCGACTTATCTGATAGCATTTAAATGTTGACCTCATCCCAGGGAAACGTGCTTTGTATAAATACTGGGTGTCTTATTTGTTCTTACCATTGTGAGTTTGAAAATGTCGAATAGACGAAAGTACTGACTCCAATCCGCCTTTTATTCAGTTTCCTTCCGTGGTACATATTCATATTTATAGTTATCACGCGCTAACTTTGGTGATATATATATATATATATATATATATATATATATATATATATATATATATTAAACCACATTGAAAGAGAGAACGGAATAATTTTTCCTGCAGTAATATTTTTATTACCTTTTTTCGAAAAAATCCGTGCACGGAAGCGATTCGAACCAGACACACTGAGGCAGCGAGCACCGCTTTGATCACAGTTAAAAGTATGCCTTTAGTACATATACATATATATATATATATATATATATATATATATATATATATATATATATATATATATATATATATATATATATATGCATATATATATATATATATATATATGCATATATATATATATATATATATATGCATATATATATATATATATATATATATATATATATATATATATATATATATATATATATATATATATATATATATATATGTATGCATATATATATATATGCATATATATATATATGCATATATATATATATATGCATATATATATATATATATATATGCATATATATATATATATATATATATATATATATATATATATATATATATATAGAAACACCTTAGTTGGTTTTGTTTTGTATGGGTTATTGGTTTGTTGTTCTCGAACCTTTTCTATTTAATATAGCAGGAGAATACTCTAATCATTGATTTTTGTCTCTAGGTGATAACGCCTGTAATTAAAAACCAGACAAAAACATTCAAAACAATTCACTTTGGTGTTTTAACTAATTTATTATGTTTACGTTTGATTAGTAATGTGGTAGCAGACGATATTCATTGATAACATTTGAAAGAAATTCGAAGATGCATCCTGTTTTTGACAAGGATTTTCGCTGTTCTTTTAGTAATTGCTTTTTAGGGGGCCAATTTCTAGTTTTTTGTTTAGAGTATCTTATTTATTTGATTTAACATTATTGTTATTAATTCAAGAGTAAAAGGAAGCTATTAAGATTTTTCTTCCCTATGAAGAAAAATCGCCGCCCACGAATGCTGAAGAATCCTGTTGAGGTCCGCAGGATCTCCATCTGTTTCCGATGACGTCGTCAAAGGAAGGAAGGAGGCTCCCGCTTTATTGTAAAGGAAAATTTCAACCCGTGCAATCAAGAGAGAGAAAGGGAGAAAGAAGGCGAAATAGAGAGATAAAGGGAAAAAAGTGGGAGGAAGACGGAGAAAGAGAGACAGAAAAAGAAGGAGAAAGAAAGAAAAACACTCCTTTATCTCCCACCATTCGCCGACCCTCCGATAACGGGTACAGTTTGCACTTTTAGCGCCTGCGTAAAGGCGTCTCGTGTGTGCGCATAGTGTGCACATATGTATGTATGGGTGTACGCAGTCTTTTTGCGGCTGTATGCTGTGTGGGAGTAGTGTGTGTGTGACTGCATCCTCGGATTCCTGGAGCGTCCTTTCCTCGCTTCCTTCTGACCATAGACCGATCACGCGCCCTTTGGCCAAGCAATAGATTTAGAGGGAAAACACAACGGAGGAAAAAATCTTCATCGTCATCATTACCATCGTCATTGCCATGATCCTGATAATCATCAGCACTCTCATAATAGTCATCCTCATCGTCATCATCATCAAGACCTTCGCCATCCATGGGTCGTGTTATCAGTCATGAGATGAAAACGTGTACACCCATACGGACGGCATGCCCAGGAGAGTTGCGCACCCTTCGGCCAAGAAGGCTCCAAGCAGTCTTCTCTTTAATGGATTCATACACAGCCCGGTTATCTCTTCTTCCTATCATATTAGACTTAGTTGTGCATCGTTTGTGACGAAAATATTACCATGGCTGAATTCAATCCTCTTCCTTCAATGAGAAGTTGTCAGAGTGTTTGGGTGTTAATTCGAGGACAATGTAGAGGATCAGGAAAGAGTTAGACGAATCAGGTTGTGATTAAGAGGGTACGGCGGCTTGAAATCCCAGTCTAAGTCTTCTGATACGAAAAGAACCCCCGAATTTATCGCGAAGACCAAGGTCATCATTAACAAGGATCCCAGCAAGCCAGGGACAAGGGAGTGTAAGTTTCTCATCAGGCAGGTAATGAATGCATGGAGAGCATCCGCTACTACGCATACAAGATGAGAAGGAACCAACTTCTGTCACTGCGGATGAAGGACAATCGAAAGGAAAGTGCTGCGAAGCTTGTGGACAAACTGGAGCATCCCTTGAGGTCTTGTATGCCTTGGTTCTTCTCACCCGAGAATAATTTCTGCCAGGACCAGGACCAGCGAGTGGTAAACTCGCAAAACAACCACTAGCTTACCCTGTCCCCTAAAGATGTACCGAGAGTTACGAAGACAAAGTTCCCGGTCCACATCGTTAGTCCCCCCGTTTATATTCCCGGAGGGTATCATACTCAATACGGAGGGCTACATCAACTGCCTGCAGGAGTTGGTGTTACTCTGGGTCTAGCAGGTGGCATGGGGCAGAACTCTGCGTCATGCCCAGGCATATAAAAAATTACAGGTAGAAAATAATATTCAAAATTTAAGTGATTATAGAATGGCTAGGAATGAGTTAAATAAGATTATAAAGAAGAACAAAAGGGTGTCAGAAATTAAATTAGCTCAGGATAGCAAAAAAGATCCTAGAAAGTTCTTTAGTTACTATAAAACTAATAACAAGTCTGGCAGTTAAAATAGGACCTATCAAATATGAAGGGTTTGTGAGAGAAACTGATGAGGAAATAGTTGAGGTACTAAATGGTCATTTTGCATCAGTATTTACAAAAGAGAAACTAAATAGTCCTATGTATAGTACTCATAGGTCAGGAAAAGAGGTGTTTACTAACATTTGTGTGGATCGGAGGATGATAAAAGGACTAATAGGTGATTTAGATACTACCAAGTCCTCCGGTCCTGATAATATTCATTCTAGGATACTTAAAGAAGGGGTAGAAAGTATCTCAATAGCTCTGGACAAGTTATATACTAGGTCATTGGAATATGGAGAAATACCCGATGATTGGAAGAGAGCGAATGTAGTCCCCATTTTCAAGAAGGGTAGTAAAGAGGATCCAAATAACTTTAGACCGGTTAGCCTAACTCCTGTAGTCTGTAAAATTCTTGAGAAAATAGTTAAAAAAGGCATTTGCCAACATCTAGAGAGGGAGGGGTTAATCAGCAATGCTCAGCATGGGTTTAGATCAGGTAGATCATGTTTGACTAATTCACTAGACTTTCTGGAGTTTGTAACAGATCAAGTAGATAAGGGAGAGAATGTAGATATAATTTACTTAGATTTTAGTAAAGCATTTGATAAGGTACCACACAGGAGACTAGTTCATAAATTAAAAATGATTGGGATATGTGGGGGTGTTTCAAATTGGATAGCTGAGTGGCTGAAAGACAGGAAGCAAAGGATAGTGCTAAATGGTGTAAAGTCAGAGTGGAGGGATGTTATCAGTGGGGTTCCTCAGGGATCAGTTCTCGGTCCATTATTATTTGTCATCTATATAAACGATCTTGGGGAGGCAGTTAATAATAAAGTGTCAATTTTTGCGGATGATACCAAATTAGCAGCTGTAGTTAAAGATATTGATGATAATTTTAAAGTGCAGGGGGACTTAAATAAATTGTTATCCTGGGCACATAAGTGGCAAATGACTTTCAACCTTGATAAGTGCAAAGTTATTAACATGGGAAAAGATAATAGATAATTTAACTATGAAATGGATGGGCATTGGCTGAGCTCAGTAGAGGATGAGAAAGATCTAGGAGTAGTAATAGATAAGTCATTAAGGTTTTCTAAGCAGTGTATTGAAGCAAGAAATAGGGCAAATAGAGTGCTGGGTTTTATTAAGAGAAATGTCAGTTACAAAAGTAAGGAGGTTATTCTTAAACTCTATAACTCTTATGTTAGGCCACATCTAGAGTACTGTATACAGGCATGGTCCCCACATTTTAGACACGATATTAACCTTCTTGAGTCAGTGCAACGGAGGGCAACAAAGATTATTCCTTCCCTGAGGCACCTTGAATATGAAGATAGACTGAGGGTATTAAATATGTTCTCGTTCGAAAGGAGGTGTGTGAGAGGGGATATGATTGAGCTCTTTAAAATTTTTTCCGGGATAGATAAATTGGATGTTAGCAAGTTTTTGGAGTTAGATAATGGAAATCGGACTAGAGGTCACCACTTGAAAATTAAAAAGCAAGGGTGTAGGTTGGATTTAAGAAAATATTTTTTCACCAATAGAGTGGTAGACTTCTGGAACAAATTGCCGCAGAGGGTAGTAGGTAGTCCAAATCTAAATGTATTTAAGAGTAGGTTGGATGAGTTTATGGGAAGGGAAGGTTGTGATGGTTCCTAAGTTTTGTATATATTAATATTGTTTGTATATATCTATAGCTGCATGATTTAGTTCTTGACAAGCCTTGATTGGTGATACCCTTGTTTCTGGATGCAATCCTCTGGATGTAGTTTTCCTGGGAGTTTGGGTGCCTTGAAAAAGAGGCCGCTTGACTCGGATGACCTATGATGAGCCCTTGTGACTTTTGTCATCCATTATGTTATATTGTGGGGGACTTTGATTTTGTCTTCCCCTGGTGATGGTGCTTTTTGTGGGTGGTTTCGACGGAGGCGGATGACCTTTGATAGGCCCTTGTGGCTTTTGTCATCCGTGTAATTATGTCATGTTATGTTATGTTATGTTATGTTGGCTGTCAGACAATTTCTTTGACTTTTCACTCCGACCATTTGTCTTTCCAACTTCCCAAGCTGCAACCACTTCTACTCTCAAGAGTAGGAGGCGGTTGAGAGAGAGAACAACATGTCCCCGTGCATCACCAAGTTGGAGTTAGGTCCAGGATCACTAGAGTTCACCCATTTGAACAAGGGGGACCTTCGAGAAGGCCTGAAGCAGGTTCCGACACCGCCGGGAAGCCGTGGTTGAGGGCGACGGCGATTTCATTGAATCAAATGAATAGGACACCAAAATCCCTCGAGTCTTTAAGATTTAATTTTGGAAAACAGATCTTTATTATTCTATTTTGAACTTAGGCGACAAATTAACGACAGCACCCTGTGTATACCTTATCCAAATTTCCACTCTCCCCAACTTCATCACTTCTTCTGCAGACCTCTCTCTCAAAAACCTATGGGCGAAGATACCTTTGTTGGCTTCTGTTTCAGTTGCCATAGCAACTAGGGTCTCGGTGGTCAGGTCAGGATGTAAGGGAAGGGGGGACAGTGCCCTACCTCGCGTTGGTGAATGTAATTTGATTCCTTCGCTCGGTCGCCGGATCTAGGTCAGATCAAAGGTGACTCGTTGCTGATCACCAAGGTGGAGTAATTTCCTATTTTGTTGATTGGTTGATGTCGAATTGATCTTCGAACTAATCATTTTCCATTGGGTTGATGGTGAAATGATCTTCAAAATGATTATTTCCTATTTGTTTAATGTTGATTTGATCTCCAACATGATCATTTTCAATTTAGTTGATGCTGGATTGATCTTCGACATGATGATTTCCCATTAGATTAATGCTGGATTGATCTTCAAAATGATAATTTCCCATTTGTTTAATGTTGATTTGATCTCCGACATGATCATTTTCCATTTGGTTGATGCTGGATTAATCTGCAACATAATAATTTCTCATTTGGTTAATGTCGATTTGATCTCCAACATGATCATTTTCCATTTGGTTTGCGTTGGATTTATCTTCAAACGATCATTTCCTATTTGTTTAATGTTGATTTGATCTCCATGATCATTTTCCATTAGGTTGATGCTGGATTGATATTCAAAGTGATCATTTCCCATTTGGCTAATGTTGATTTGATTTTTATGATCATTTTCCATTGTGTTGATGCTGGATTGAAATTAAATGATCATTTCCCATTTGGTTTTTGATGAATTGAGGAACGAGCAATTTTCAAATTTCCCAATTAGGTGATGAATTGATATTAAAAATGGCAATTTTATAGTTGATTGACATATCTGCGAATTAGCAATTTTCTATTTTGATGAAGACAGTTTAACAAATTAATCCTGAAAATTGTCTCCTTTTATTTGGTGAAGAATTGATCTACAAATTATATCTTTACATTTGGTTGATGACAAATCGATCTTCGAAATAGCAAGTTTCCATTTGTTGGCGAATCGACGAATTAACATGAAATTGTCAATTTTTCTGTTAAAGAATTGATCTTCCAAACGCCCCTTTTCCTTTGGTTCAAAAAGACCCTAGCTTCAAAATGACAAATTTCCATTTGGTTGATGAATTAATTACTCTTAAATATCAATTTTCCTCTTGAGTAATTGTCAGGGCTGGGAACTGAAATGAATATCGATTCGAGTTTCGATTCGAATTTGGCATTTTTAAAAATATCAATTCGGATTTCAATTCGAATTCTCTATTTTTTTTCGATTCAAATTTTTCGGCTTTTCGATTTTTTAACATGGATTTGGATTCGAATTCGATTCGAGTTCGAGTTAAGCCTGCATTTCAAATGCTTAAATCTATTATTTCAGAGTTCTATTATGCTTTTTTCTAGTAAAATGTAATTGATAAAAAAGTAACTTATAAAACCTTTTCCCCTCTTATTTCACATTTCCCTCGAGTTAAGATAAATTCGTTATTTACTGTGTTATTTCTTGTTTACTCTGTTATTTCTTGTTTACTATTGGTATCCCTATGTACCAGATGCCCAAATTCACTGTGTACTTTTCTATTGAAATTTATGGGTAAAATATTCGCAAAGTCCCAATGCACGGGAACCGTATGTAAGGATGTAAATTATTTTATTAATGATACTCGACGTTTTCGCTTCAAACTTATATTTATAATCGATTCAATTTCGAAATCGACTTTTTTAATTCTTTTCGGTTCGAGTTTAAATTTCGATTAGAGTTTTCAAAAATATTTCAGTTCAGATTTTTTTTTTTTTGTAATTCGAGTTTGAAAATGTATAGATTTTAAAGGTTTATCGATTCGAATTAGATTCGATTTCCTAGCACTAGTAATTGTGATTGAAATTGGCGTTTTCCCTCTAATTTGACGACGAATTGAGAATTAATTCTCGGAATGGCAGTTTCTAATTGGTTAATATGAATTGATCTTCAAATTTGTATTTTAAAATAGATCGACAAATTGATCTTCAAAGTTTTTTTTATTTGGTTGATAACAAATTGATCTTCAAAACGATAATGTTCAACTTAGTTGATGAGGACTTGATCTTCAAATTGGTAATTCTTCACTTAGTTGATGATGCATCGACGAAATGATCTTAAAAATGTCATTTTTTAATTTGGTTTGACGAAATGATCTTCCAAAATATAGTAATTTTCCATTATGTTAATAAAGCCATCTTCAAGATGGCAGTTTGCCATTTGATCAATGACTAATCTTTAAAATGGTACTTTTACATTTGGTTTGACGAAATTATCTTCATTAATGTGAATTTTCCTCATTGTTAATAACGAATCAGTCTTCAAAATGGTCATTTCACGTTTTTTTTAATAATGAATTGACGAATGATCTTAAAAGTTCAATTTTCCATTTGGTCGATGAAGAATTGATTTGACGAATTAATCTTGTAAGCGCTAATTTTCATAGGGTTGATGACAAATGGAGCTTGAAAAGGGAATTTTTCCATTTGATTAATGGCGACTTAATCTGGAAAATGGCAATCTTCCACTTCGTTACTGACGAATTAATCTTGAAAATGGAAATTTTACATTTGGTTAATGACATTGATCTGTGAAATGGCAAATTTTCATTTACCTAGTGACATTAATCAGGAAACTGGTAATTTTGCATTTAGTTAGACGGACTATTCTAGGAAATGACATTTTTTTGATCTTGTTAATGACTAATTGACCTAGAAAATGGCATTTTTGCATTTTTTAATGAGGAATTGATTTGGAAAATGGCAATTAGCATTTGGTTAATGATGGATTGATCTGGAAATGTCATTTTAAAATTTAGTTAATGACAGATAAATCTAGAAAATGGCCGTTTTTCATATGGCCAATAACGAATTGACCTGCAAAATGGCAGTTTCCATTTGGTTAAGGACGAATTGATCTTAAAAATGCAAAATTTTCATTTGGTTAAGGACGAATTGATCCGACAAATGACAATTTTCCATTTAAAAAATGACGGATTGATTCGGGAAAATGACAATTTTCCATTTTGTTAATGCTTTGTTCTTTTAAAAATGATGATTTTCCTTTTTTACCGACTAATTGATCCGGAAAATGGTAACTTCCATTTGTTAAGGACGAATTGTCCGGAGAATGGCAATTTCCATTTTACTAAAGACGGATTGACTTGGAAAAATGACATTTTTTCATTTTGTTACTGACGAATGGATCAGGAATGGCAATTTTATTTGGGGTTAATGACTAATTGACCGGTAAAAATGGCATTTTTTTCAATTTGGTTGATGACGAATTGATCCATAAATGGCACTTTTCCATTTGTTTGATTCGATTGATTTCGTTTTTTTTACGTTTCAAATTTAATCAATTCCACGTGCGTAAAAATAACTGAATGCCATGTTGTCTATGTACGCGCACAGTTTGTATATATAAATATATATATATATATATATATATATATATATACATATATATATATATATATATATATATATATATATATATATTAGTCTGCTCGTGTATATTGATGTGGGCGGTCTTGCGAGTTTTTGTAATGATTTCGATAACTGTGTAATTGAGTTACATTTGTATTCCTCTTGTTTGTATGTGTGGATTTAATTAATTACCACTAACATGGAAGTTTTCATCTCGCCCATATGTGTCTGAATACGATTGCATTGCATTAAAGCTTTCTTCCTTTATTTTTGCACATGATGTGCATATACATATGTACGTTTGTAAGAGCAGTATGTGCGTCAGAAAATGTGTATATTGTGGCATCCTTTGCAGTACCGCCTTGGCAGAGCCCCCGTAGACGGAGGGGGTTGCAGTTCTCCCTTCTCTTCCCCGCCCCCTCCCCACCTAGGGGGAACCGGGAGCGACGCCCCCAAGTGACGCCTCTAAATTCTGGCTGCTTCCGCCATTTCGAGATAATCTCTTGGGGTCATTTTCAATGGCGTGTATGTTTGTGTGTAACGTGGTTGTATGTATGTTTATGCATGCATGGATGCTTGTGTTTGTATGCCTGGGTGCATTTTATGCATGTCTGAGTTTGTGTGGTTGCATGGTTATGCATTTTGACGGTTTGTGTGTGTTATGATTGGCAACTTGGTTGTGTGCGTCTGGCTGCATGATTGTGCATGTCTGATTACTTGTGTGTGTCTGGTTGCATGATTGTGCATGTCTGATACTTGTGTGTGTCTGGTTGCATGATTGTGCATGTCTGATTACTTGTGTGTGTCTGGTTGCATGGTTGTGCATGTTAGAAATACAGAATTATGAACCGGCAAAGTCCCTTAAATCCACTCGAGGCTAGTTTAAGAAATAAAAGAATAAATGGAAGTCAGGGATGAAGGAAGGGTATAAGGAGGAGAGAATAGGGATAAAGAATTAGGTTAACAAATCTTATTTGTGTAAAATTATATTCTAAAGTAATATTTATTGTTTATAGTCATATTTACTAGTGTTTTCAACCCCTTTTCAAGCCAAGTTATTCCAAGTTTGTGTTATTTTATAAGGAAATAATTTTTTTTTATTTCGCAGTGAGTGTTAAATCTTCGGATTACTACCTTGAAACCGTTATTTCTAATCTCCGATCTGTTATTTAGTAAGAAATATTGTCATTTATATAAGTGAACACCTTTAAAATTTTTATATATTCAAAAGTTGGTCACTTAGATAGCGAATTTCCAGTGAAATATAAATCGGTGCCTTAGTTTTTATTTATACGATCAATTTTTAAGTTGAAAAATTAATTTCGTCACTCGACGTTAGACGCGATGCCAGAATTGCACCGCATAATCCGAATGGTGTGTTACAAGCGCTTTATATAAATTAAGCTTAATATCTTTCGATTTAAATGCAAAATGTCTCGCTATGCGTCTTATTCGCCTCTTATGAAGCTAAAACACATTTTATTCGAAAATGAAATTACCCATCGAGATTAAGACACCTAAATAATTTTCGCTGTTGACATGTTTAAAATTTAACCACCTATATTGGAATATATTTGGGGATTATCATGGCCTCGAGGAGATTATCGGTATAGGCTGTTGGGATAAATAGGATTAGGCAGGTAGGGGTGAAGTCATTCAGAGAAATGTAGGGAGACGCATGCAGGGAAATATGCAGAGGACTAGGAAGATAGTGTAATAATGGTAAGGCTATAAAGAACGATACATTTGAAATATACTACACAAATAGTAGGAGCCTAAGATTTGTAAAGGTGGTGTGCGATTTACATCCGGCATGACTAGTGAACCTATTTCATTCATCTACCACTCAATTTGAAAACCAATTTCTACCAATCTCTTTCCTAAACCTAAATTTGTCCAGATTAAACCCATTACTAGGTGTCCTATCCACTAGAAATAAGAACCTTACCCGTGTCTCCCTATTTTAACCTTTTACCCACTTGAAGACTTCATTTGAACTCTTCTCCTTTCTAACGTATGAAGATTTTTAGTCTCCGAGGCCTTTCACCATAAGGAAAGCTCCTCAGCCATCACTCCTCTAAATCATCCTTCTTTGCACAGACTCGAGCAAACCAATTTCCATCTTATAATATGGTTACCAAAATTGCACCGCATTGTCAAGATGAGGCCGAACTAATGCCAGGTACAGTTTCAGAATGACATCAACACTCCTATTACTTACACACTTCCCAATAAACCCCAATACCCTATTAGCTTTATTCCTTGCATTTATGCATTGCTTTCTAGGCTGGAGGTCAGGACTTACCAGGACACCTAAGTCTCTCGCATTCACACCTCCCTAAAACTCTCCTATTCAGTTTGTAATTATTCAGTGGATTACACCTACCAATACTAAGTAGACTTCACCTGCTTATGTTAAATTCCATTTGCTATTTTTCTGCCTATTGGTATAGTTTGGTCTTTTCTTATTGCAATAACTCAGCATCGGAATCGGACTTTAAAAACCTGCCCAACTTAGTGTCGGCAGCAAACTTGTTCGGGTCACTACTTATACCTAGGTCGAGATCATTAATTTCAGTCGCCCTAACTTCACCAATTGGCTCCCGAGGCTTTTTGAATAAGACCAATTCGGTTCCTACCTTCTCAGACTGCGCCCCCCTTTTCTTTAGTATTCAGGGTCCTTTCGGGGTCATTAGCATTGGGAGGGGGTCACGGAGGAAAACAATTGTGGATGGTGGCACCGAGTGCCGCTTCCTCGTTTCTCCCCGAGGCCAAGATAATACTTTTCCTGGCAGAAACGAAGGAAGTTGTCCCCCTTCCCCATCCTCTCTCCCCCTCCCCCACAATCGCCCCCCCTCTCACACAATCGCCCCCCCTCTCACACAATCGCCCCCCCTCTGAAGATTCCTTTGTTTTTTCTCGATCGGTGCCAAGGAAGGAAAATAGTGCCGCGCTGAGAGACAGACACAGACACGCATAAACACACAGACAGACAGAAATATACATAGACATTTAAACACCTAGGTCGACAGACACACAAATACACATGTACATTTTAGTTGTATATGTGGAGATGTAAGACTCTCATATAATGCAGGCGACCTATCATGGACTCGTTGACTTCTTTCGACATATATACACACAGATCCCACGCATATACACATATTTGTAACTACATAAGCATCTATGCTCACATATAAACTCGCGCACACTATTTTCGCCTTTATCATCACCTGCCAGAGTTTCTGCCTTCGCTTATTGGTGCCAATGTCACTGCCTCGGAGTGCCAATATTGAAATGCCCATATAAATGCTTACATGCCCACCCGCATACATGCTTACGTATGTACGAGTACATATGGTAATATACCCACCCGTATAGACGCTTATATTCATGGCCCAATAGACATTTAATTACAGACTTACATGCCCATATACACACAAATCTGTCTACATGTGAGTATTTTTGTTTATTTGAAGTGAAAATTGAACCAATTAAACCATTTCCCATTAAAGCGCTTTAATTACCCCCACCTCTCTCTACATTGATCTCTACTCACCCTTCCTACAGGTAGCCCTCCCACTATACACTTAACCCTACATGCCTATATTTAGCCATACCCCTCATACTCCTATTTAGCTATACCCTCCTTACATTTAGCCCTTCTCCCTCAACAATTACCCCTTTCTCCTTCCTACAGTTAACCATTCTCCCGCATACATTTATACCTTCTCCCGCATACATTTATACCTTCTCCCGCATACATTTATACTTTCTCCCGCATACATTTATACCTTCTCCCGCATACATTTATACCTTCTCCCGCATACATTTATACCTTCTCCCGCATACATTTATACCTTCTCCCGCATACATAAATACCTTCTCCCGCATACACTTATACCTTCTTCCGCATACATTTATACCTTCTCCCGCTACAGTTATTCTTTCCCTCGCTTAGAGTTACCTTCTTCTCCAGCCTACAGTTATACCTTCTTCCGCCTACAGTTATACCTTCTTCCGCCTACAGTTATACCTTCTTCCGCCTACAGTTATACCTTCTCCCGCCTACAGTTATACCTTCTCCCCCATACACTTATACCTTCTCCCGCATACACTTATACCTTCTCCCGCATACACTTATACCTTCTCCCGCATACACTTATACCTTCTCCCGCATACACTTATACTTTCTCCCGCATACACTTATACCTTCTCCCGCCTACATGTAACCATTCTCCCGCCTACATGTAACCATTCTCCCGCCTACATGTAACCATTCTCCCGCCTACATGTAACCATTCTCCCGCCTACATGTAACCATTCTCCCGCCTACATGTAACCATTCTCCTGCCTACATATAACCATTCTCCCACCTGCATATAACCATTCTCCCGCCTGCGTATAACCATTCCTCCGCCTACATGTAACCATTCTTCTGCCTACATATAACCATTCTCCCACCTGCATATAACCATTCTCCCGCCTGCGTATAACCATTCCTCCGCCTACATATAACCATTCTCCCGCCTACATATAACCATTCTCCCGCCTACATATAACCATTCTCCCGCCTACATATAACCATTCTCCCGCCTACATATAACCATTCTCCCGCCCAGAGTTAACCATTCTCCCGCCCAGAGTTAACCATTCTCCCGCCCAGAGTTAACCATTCTCCCGCCCAGAGTTAACCATTCTCCCGTCTAGAGTTAACCATTCTCCCGTCTAGAGTTAACCATTCTCCCGTCTAGAGTTAACCATTCTCCCGCCTAGAGTTAACCATTCTCCCGCCTAGAGTTAACCATTCTCCCGCCTAGAGTTAACCATTCTCTCGCCTAGAGTCAACCATTCTCTCGCCTAGAGTTAACCATTCTCTCGCCTAGAGTTAACCATTCTCTCGCCTAGAGTTAACCATTCTCTCGCCTAGAGTTAACCATTCTCTCGCCTAGAGTCGACCATTCTCTCGCCTAGAGTTAACCATTCTCTCGCCTAGAGTTAACCATTCTGCCGCCTAGCGTTAACCATTCTCCCGCCTAGCGTTAACCATTCTCCCGCCTAGAGTTAACCATTCTCCCGCCTAGAGTTAACCATTCTCTCGCCTAGAGTCAACCATTCTCTCGCCTAGAGTCAACCATTCTCTCGCCTAGAGTTAACCATTCTCTCGCCTAGAGTTAACCATTCTCTCGCCTAGAGTCGACCATTCTCTCGCCTAGAGTCGACCATTCTCTCGCCTAGAGTTAACCATTCTCTCGCCTAGAGTTAACCATTCTCTCGCCTAGAGTTAACCATTCTCCCGCCTAGAGTTAACCATTCTCCCGCCTAGAGTTAACCATTCTCCCGCCTAGAGTTAACCATGCTCCCGCCTAGAGTTAACCATTCTCCCGCCTAGAGTTAACCATTCTCCCGCCTAGCGTTAACCATTCTCCCGCCTAGAGTTAACCATTCTCCCGACTAGAGTTAAACTTTCTCCCGCCTAAAGTTAACCATTCTCCCGCCTAGAGTTAACCATTCTCTCGCCTAGAGTTAACCATTCTCTCGCCTAGAGTTAACCATTCTCTCGCCTAAAGTTAACCATTCTATCGCCTAGAGTTAACCATTCTCTCGCCTAGAGTTAATCATTCTCCTGCCTAGAGTTAACCATTCTCCTGCCTAGAGTTAACCATTCTCCCGCCTAGAGTTAACCATTCTCCCGCCTAGAGTTAACCATTTTCCCGCCTAGAGTTAACCATTTTCCCGCCTAGAGTTAACCATTCTCCCGCCTAGAGTTAACCATTCTCTCGCCTAGAGTTAACCATTCTCTCGCCTAGAGTTAACCATTCTCTCGCCTAGAGTTAACCATTCTCTCGCCTAGAGTTAACCATTCTCCCGCGTAGAGTTAACCATTTTCCCGCGTAGAGTTAACCATTCTCCCGCCTAGAGCGCCTAGAGTTAACCATTCTCCCGCCTAGAGTTAACCATTCTCCCGCCTAGAGTTAACCATTCTCCCGCCTAGAGTTAACCATTCTCTCGCCTAGAGTTAATGATTCTCCCGGCTAGAATTAACCATTCTCCCGCCTAGAGTTAACCATTCTCCCGCCTAGAGTTAACCATTCTCCCGCCTAGAGTTAACCATTCTTCCGCCTAAAGTTAACCATTCTTCCGCCTAGAGTTAACCATTCTCCCGCCTAGAGTAAACCATTCTCCCGCCTAGAGTTAACCATTCTCCCGCCTAGAGTTAACCATTCTCTCGCCTAGAGTTAACCATTCTCTCGCCTAGAGTTAACCATTCTCTCGCCTAGAGTTAACCATTCTCTCGCCTAGAGTTAACCATTCTCTCGCCTAGAGTTAACCATTCTCCCGCCTAGAGTTAACCATTCTCCCGCCTAGAGTTAACCATTCTTCCGCCTAGAGTTAACCATTCTCCCGCCTAGAGTTAACCATTCTCCCGCCTAGAGTTAACCATTCTCCCGCCTAGAGTTAACCATTCTCCCGCCCAGAGTTAACCATTCTCCCGCCTAGAGTTAACTATTCTCCCGCCTAGAGTTAACCATTCTCCCGCCTAGAGTTAACCATTCTCTCGCCTAGAGTTAACCATTCTCTCGCCTAGAGTAAACCATTCTCCCGCCTAGAGTAAACCATTCTCCCGCCTAGAGTAAACCATTCTCCCGCCTAGAGTAAACCATTCTCCCGCCTAGAGTAAACCATTCTCTCGCCTAGAGTTAACCATTCTCTCGCCTAGAGTTAAACATTCGCTCGCCTAGAGTTAACCATTCTCTCGCCTAAAGTTAACTATTCTCTCGCCTAGAGTTAACCATTCTCTCGCCTAGAGTTAACCATTCTCTCGCCTAGAGTTAACCATTCTCTCACCTTGAGTTAACCATTCTCTCGCCTAGAGTTAACCATTCTCCCACCTAGAGTTAACCATTCCCCCGCCTAGAGTTAACCATTCTCCCGCCTAGAGTTAACTATTCTCCCGCCTAGAGTTAACTATTCTTCCGCCTAGAGTTAACCATTCTCCCGCCTAGAGTTAACCATTCTTCCGCATAGAGTCAACCATTCTCTCGCCTAGAGTTAACCATTCTCTCGCCTAGAGTTAACCATTCTCTCGCCTAGAGTTAACCATTCTCGCGCCTAGAGTTAACCATTCTCTTGCCTAGAGTTAACCATTCTCTCGCCTTGAGTTAACCATTCTCCCGCCTTGAGTTAACCATTCTCTCGCCTAGAGTTAACCATTCTCTCGCCTAGAGTTAACCATTCTCTCGCCTATAGTTAACCATTCTCTCGCCTAGAGTTAACCATTCTCTCGCCTTGAGTTAACCATTCTCTCGCCTTGAGTTAACCATTCTCTCGCCTAGAGTTAACCATTCTCCCGCCTAGAGTTAACCATTCTCCCGCCTAGAGTTAACCATTCTCCCGCCTAGAGTTAACCATTCTCCCGCCTAGAGTTAACCATTCTCCCGCCTAGAGTTAACCATTCTCTCGCCTAGAGTTAACCATTCTCTCGCCTAGAGTTAAACATTCTCTCGCCTAGAGTTAACCGTTCTCTCGCCTAGAGTTAACCGTTCTCTCGCCTAGAGTTAACCGTTCTCTCGCCTAGAGTTAACCGTTCTCTCGCCTAGAGTTAACCATTCTCTCGCCTATAGTTAACCATTCTCTCGCCTATAGTTAACCATTCTCTCGCCTATAGGTAACCATTCTCTCGCCTATAGTTAACCATTCTCTCGCCTATAGTTAACCATTCTCTCGCCTAAAGTTTACCATTCTCTCGCCTATAGTTTACCATTCTCTCGCCTATAGTTTACCATTCTCTCGCCTATAGTTTACCATTTTCTCGCATATAGTTTACTATTCTCGCGCCTATAGTTTACCATTCTCGCGCCTATAGTTTACCATTCTCGCGCCTATAGTTAACCATTCTCTCGCCTATAGTTAACCATTCTCTCGCCTATAGTTAACCATTCTCTCGCCTATAGTTAACCATTCTCTCACCTATAGTTAACTATTCTCTCGCCTATAGTTAACCATTCTCTCGCCTATAGTTAACCATTCTCTCACCTATAGTTAACTATTCTCTCGACTATAGTTAACCATTCTCTCGCCTATAGTTAACCATTCTCTCGCCTATAGTTAACCATTCTCTCGCCTATAGTTAACCATTCTCTCGCCTATAGTTAACCATTCTCTCGCCTATAGTTAACCATTCTCTCGCCTATAGTTAACCATTCTCTCGCCTATAGTTAATGCTTGTGTAGCCTATAGTTAACGCTTGTGTAGCCTATAGTTAACGCTTGTGTAGCCTATAGTTAACGCTTGTGTAGCCTATAGTTAACGCTTGTGTAGCCTATAGTTAACGCTTGTGTAGCCTATAGTTAACGCTTGTGTAGCCTATAGTTAACGCTTGTGTAGCCTATAGTTAACGCTTGTGTAGCCTATAGTTAACGCTTGTGTAGCCTATAGTTAACGCTTGTGTAGCCTATAGTTAACGCTTGTGTAGCCTATAGTTAACGCTTGTGTAGCCTATAGTTAACGCTTTTCTAGACTATAGTTAACGCTTTTCTAGACTATAGTTAACGCTTTTCTAGTCTATAGTTAACGCTTTTCTAGCCTATAGTTAACTATTTTCTAGCCTATAGTTAACTATTTTCTAGCCTATAGTTAACTATTTTCTAGCCTATAGTAAACTATTTTCTAGCCTATAGTTAACTGATTTCTAGCCTATAATTAACTAATTTCTAGCCTATAATTAACTAATTTCTAGCCTATAATTAACTAATTTCTAGCCTATAATTAACTAATTTCTAGCCTATAATTAACTAATTTCTAGCCTATAATTAACTAATTTCTAGCCTATAATTAACTATTTTCTAGCCTATATTTTCTCTTTCTTCCCCTTACGGCTAGCCCTTCTCATTCCTACAGTGCCCCTTCTTCCTCTCACGGGCAACCATACTCCCTACTACCCTTTTTCTCCCTTACGGACAGAACTTATCCCTCCTACAGTTAACCCTTCTCCCATTTACGTGTAGCCTTCATTTTGACACCTACAGGTAGCCTTCCTTTTGACACCTACAGGTAGCTTTCCTTTTGACACTTACGGGTATCCTTCCTTTTGCCACCTACAGGTAGCTTTCCTTTTGGCACTTACGGGTATCCTTCCTTTTGCCACCTACAGGTAGCTTTTCTTTTGACACCTAAAGGTAGACATCCTTTTGACGCCCACAGTTTAGCTTCTAGCCTATAGTTAACGCTTTTCTAGCCTATAGTTAACGCTTTTCTAGCCTATAGTTAACGCTTTTATAGCCTATAGTTAACTATTTTCTAGCCTATAGTTAACGCTTTTCTAGCCCATGGTTAACTATTTTCTAGCCTATAGTTAACTATTTTCTAGCCTATAGTTAACTATTTTCTAGCCTATAGTTAACTAATTTCTAGCCTATAGTTAACTAATTTCTAGCCTATAGTTAACTAATTTCTAGCCTATAGTTAACTAATTTCTAGCCTATAGTTAACTATTTTTTTAGCCTAAGTTCCCTTTCTCCCCCTCACAGCTAGCCCTTCTCATTCCTACAGTGCCCCTTCTCCCTCTCACGGGCAACCATGCTCCCTACTACCCCTTCTTCCCTTTACGGGTAGCCTTCCTTTTGACACCTACAGGTAGCCTTCCTTTTGCCACCTACAGGTAGCCTTCCTTTTGCCACCTAGAGGTAGCTTTCCTTTTGACACCTAAAGGTAGGCATCCTTTTGACGCCCACAGTTTAGCTTCTAGCCTATAGTTAACGCTTTTCTAGCCTATAGTTAACGCTTTTCTAGCCTATAGTTAACGCTTTTCTAGCCTATAGTTAACTATTTTCTAGCCTATAGTTAACTATTTTCTAGCCTATAGTTAACTATTTTCTAGCCTATAGTAAACTATTTTCTAGCCTATAGTTAACTGATTTCTAGCCTATAATTAACTAATTTCTAGCCTATAATTAACTAATTTCTAGCCTATAATTAACTAATTTCTAGCCTATAATTAACTAATTTCTAGCCTATAATTAACTAATTTCTAGCCTATAATTAACTAATTTCTAGCCTATAATTAACTAATTTCTAGCCTATAATTAACTATTTTCTAGCCTATATTTTCTCTTTCTTCCCCTTACGGCTAGCCCTTCTCATTCCTACAGTGCCCCTTCTTCCTCTCACGGGCAACCATACTCCCTACTACCCCTTTTCTCCCTTACGGACAGAACTTATCCCTCCTACAGTTAACCCTTCTCCCATTTACGGGTAGCCTTCATTTTGACACCTACAGGTAGCCTTCCTTTTGACACCTACAGGTAGCTTTCCTTTTGACACTTACGGGTATCCTTCCTTTTGCCACCTACAGGTAGCTTTCCTTTTGACACTTACGGGTATCCTTCCTTTTGCCACCTACAGGTAGCTTTCCTTTTGACACCTAAAGGTAGGCATCCTTTTGACGCCCACAGTTTAGCTTCTAGCCTATAGTTAACACTTTTCTAGCCTATAGTTAACGCTTTTATAGCCTATAGTTAACGCTTTTCTAGCCTATAGTTAACTATTTTCTAGCCTATAGTTAACGCTTTTCTAGCCCATGGTTAACTATTTTCTAGCCTATAGTTAACTATTTTCTAGCCTATAGTTAACTATTTTCTAGCCTATAGTTAACTAATTTCTAGCCTATAGTTAACTAATTTCTAGCCTATAGTTAACTAATTTCTAGCCTATAGTTAACTAATTTCTAGCCTATAGTTAACTATTTTTTTAGCCTATAGTTCCCTTTCTCCCCCTCACAGCTAGCCCTTCTCATTCCTACAGTGCCCCTTCTCCCTCTCACGGGCAACCATGCTCCCTACTACCCCTTCTTCCCTTTACGGGTAGCCTTCCTTTTGACACCTACAGGTAGCCTTCCTTTTGCCACCTACAGGTAGCCTTCCTTTTGCCACCTACAGGTAGCTTTCCTTTTGACACCTAAAGGTAGGCATCCTTTTGACGCCCACAGTTTAGCTTCTAGCCTATAGTTAACGCTTTTCTAGCCTATAGTTAACGCTTTTCTAGCCTATAGTTAACGCTTTTCTAGCCTATAGTTAACGCTTTTCTAGCCTATAGTTAACTAATTTCTAGCCTATAGTTAACTAATTTCTAGCCTATAGTTAACTATTTTCTAGCCTATAGTTTCCCTTTCTCCCCCTTACGGCTAGCCCTTCTCATTCCTACAGTGCTCCTTCTTCCTCTCACGGGCAACCATACTCCATACTACCCCTTCTTCCCCTTACGGGCAGACCTTATCCTTCCTACAGTTAACCCTTCTCCCCTTTACGGGTAGCCTTCCTTTTGCCACCTGAAGGTAGCTTTCCTTTTGACACATACAGGTAGCTTTCCTTTTGACACCTAAAGGTAGCCTTCCTTTTGACACTCACAGTTTAGCTTCCTTTTGTCCCCTACAAGTAGCCTTCCTTTTGCCACCTACAGGTAGCATTCCTTTTGTCACTTACAGGTAGCATTCCTTTTGCCACCTACTGGTAGCCATCCTTATGTTCCCTACAGGAAATAAGGTAGCCTCATTTTCCCCTACAGGTAGACTTATTTCCCCCTAGAGGTAGCCTTCTTTTCCCTCTAAGGGTAACCTTCCTTTTCCCTCTAAGGGTAACCTTCCTTTTCCCTCTAAGGGTAACCTTGCTTAGGGTGCCCTTTCTCCCTCGTAAGGGTCCTTATGGTGCCCATTCGTCCTCTTAAGGGTCTTATGGTGACATTTCGGCCTCTTAAAGTCCTTAGGGTTGTCGTTCGTCCTCTTAAGGGTCCTTAGGGTGCCCTTTCTTCCTCTTAATGGTCCTTAGGGTGCCATTTCGCCCTCTTAAGGCTCCCCTTTTGTCCTCTTAAAGGTCCTTAGGGTGCCCTTTTGTCTTCTTAAAGGTCCTTAGGGTGCCATATTGTCCTTTTAAAGGTCCTTAAGGTACTCCTTCGTCCTCTTAAGGGTGCTTGAGGTGCCCTTTCATCATCTTAAGGGTCATTAGGGTGGCATTTCGTCCTCTTAAGGGTCTTTAGGATTCCCTTTTGTCCTCTTAATGGTTTTGAGGGTGCCCTTTTGTCCTCTTAGGGTCCTTGAGGTGCTCTTTCATCCTCTTAATGGTCTTTAGGGGGCCATTTTGTTTTCATGAGGGTCCTTAGGGTGCCTTTTCGTCCTCTTAAGGGTCCTTAGGATGCCTTTTCGTCCTCTTAAGGGTCCTTCGGGTGCCTTTTCGTCCTTCTAAGGGTCCTTACTGTGCCCTCGCTTCCTCTTAATGGTAATTAGGTGCCCTTTCGACGTCTTAAGGGTCTTTAGAGGGCCCTTACCTCATTAAGGGTCTTTAGGGTGCCCTTTCTTCCTTAAGGGTCTTTAGGGTGCCATTTTGTCCTCTTACTGGTCCTTAGTGTACCCTTTCGTCCTCTTAGAGGCCCTTGGGTTCCCTTTGGTCCTCTTAATGGTCCTTAAAGAGCCCCTTCGTCCTCTTAAGGGTCTTTGAGGTGCCCTTTCGTCCTTAAGGGTCCTTAGAGTGCCCTTCCGTCCTCTTAAGGGTCCTCATGTTGTCCTTTCGTCCTCTTAGGAAGCCATTTCATTCTTTTAAGGGTCCTTAGGGTGCCATTTCGTTCTCTTTAGGGTCCTTAGGGTGATATTTCGTTCTCTTAAGGGTCCTTAGGGTCCTCTTTCGTCCTTAAAGGTCCTTAGGAGCCCTATCGTCCTTAAGGGTTCTTAGAGTGCCCTTTCGTCATCTTAAGGGTCCCCTTTCGTCCTCTTAATGGTCCTTAGGGGCCCTATCGTCCTTAAGGGTTCTTAGGGTGCCCTTTCGTCATCTTAAAGGTCCCCTTTCGTCCTCTTAATTGTCCTTAGGGTGCCCTTTTGTCCTCTTCTTAAAGGTTTTTAGGGTACTCTTTTGTCTTCTTAAAGGTTCTTAGGGTGCCATATCGTCTTCTTAAAAGTCCTTAGGGTACTCTTTCGTCCTCTTGAGGGTCCTTGAGGTGCCCTTTCGTTATCTGAAAGGTCCTTAGAGTGCCCTTCCATCCTCTTAAGGTCCTTAGGGTGCCCTTTTGTCCTCTTAATGGTCCTAAGGGTGCTCTTTTGTCCTCTTAAGGGTCCTTGAGGTGCCCTTTCGTCCCAATAATGGTCCTTAGGGTGCCCTTTCTTTCTCTTAATGGTCTTGAGGGTGCCATTTCGTTCTCTTAAGGGTCCTTAGGGTGCCTTTTCGTCTTTTAGGGTCCCGTAATGGTCCTTAGGGTGCCCTCTGGTCCTCCTAAGGGTCCATAGGGTGCCTTTTAGTCCTCTTAAGTGTCCTTAAGGAGCCATTTTGTACTCTGAAGGGTTCTTATAGTGACCTTTCGTCCTATTAATGGTCATTAGGGTGCCCTTTCGTCCTCTTAAGAGGGCCCTTTGGTCCTCTTAAGGGTCCTCAAGGTGCCCTTTGGTCATCTCAAAGGGAATGCCACATTTTTTCATTAGTCACTTTTCAAATTCTTTCGTTCAAAATTCGCATTTTTTGGTTTTGCATATCATTTTATTGCAAATTTTAGGCACCTTTTTGTGGTATAATTATTTTTTTTAGCAACATGACTAGAACATAGTGAAAATTAAGATAATGCAAAATTGTATACATTCATGCAAAATTTTTCTTGTATATTTAAAGTTAATTTGTAAAAAAAAACAAACCAAACTACTCCATTGATTTTTATATCATTTTATTGCAAATTTTATGCACTTTTTATAGTATATATTTTTTTAACAACATGCCTAGAACATACTGAAAATTATGATAATGCAAAATTTTATACATTCGTGTAAATTCTCCGTAGAATTTTAAAGTTGATTTTTGAACAAAACGCGAAGCTATACCATGCGATTTTAAATATTTGCTTAAAAAAAACAGCACCTGAGAATTAGTTTATATTTTGTGCATCATTCGAATATAGATTGAACTAAATTCCAGTGCATTTAGAAAACCCCTATTATTCACCTAGCTCCCCCCCCCCTCCAACTGAAAACAAAGCCAATAGTTGACCATGTATGAAAAATATATATTACAGTCCGCCATTGAAACAGATTTTAATGGAACTCAATAAAACTGATTTCAAATGATAACTAAATCATATGTGCATCTTTTGGTCGTGAATTGAGATCGAATGCTTAATTTTAGTAATTCTATAGCCATTTAGGTATATGATATCAGGTTTCAAGGGAGGGGGGGGGTCTGAAAGAACTCCCTGTATCTCAAAAACGGCGCCGTAAGTTATTATGATTTTGGCAGGAATAAAATGGCTTTTATTAGCTTTAATTTCGCATATGATAATCTAACGTAGTATAAAGTTAAAAAAAAATTAATGTGGTATCCCCTTAAGGATCCTTAGTGTGCCCTTTGGTCCTCTTAATGGTCCTTAGGGTGCCCTTTGGTCCTCTTAAGGGTCTTTAGGGTGCCCTTTGGTCCTCTTAAGGGTCCTTAAGGTGCTCTTTGGTTTCTAAGGTGCCCTTTCGTCCTCTTAAGGATCCTTAGTCGAGTGGCAGTGTATAATCCTGAGGCCCCTCCTTGCTGGGAGGGCCATAAGTCCACTAGCTAGGGCAAGTATTAGGTTCGGGTTGTGTTGAGCACTCGACTCTGGTCACTAGTGCACATATACGGTGGGTACGCCGCCACCATCCTGTATAGTTCGTATATTCAGGTCAAAGTCGTCTTTTACACAGGGTCGAGTTTTCAAGGCCCCCTTTAGCTCGAACCCCGTGGCCAGAGTATGTGGGACTGATCCCATTGTAGAATTTCCTGACCCTAGGGAGACTTTTCTCTTAATCTCCTGAAGTATTGGGTGGTCATAGTATCTACCTTGAACGCAACTCTCCTCTTTTTTAAAACTTACTATGGCTACAAACGAAGGAAGATGAATGTGTCCGCATAGGAAAGAAGGGCCGCCTCCAAGCTCGTCCTCGTCCCCACCCCTTAGGCGCCAGGGAGGACGAGGTAACTCGAGCCCCCCCTCGACCCATGCGACTGCGCTAAAGGGGTTTCCTCCATTTTTCCGCTTCATAGCTACTTTAGAGCAGTTAATTTTCTCAAATGGAGACGCCCCCCCTCCCTACCACTTTTTAGGGGTCGTTCCAAAAATAAACTAGCGAAAAGGAGGTTTCCCCCTCTCCTATTTCTGCGGGTGACAGGACTTACCCCTCGCCCCCTTCGTTAGAGTCGCCTCGGGGCTCTTTCGAACAATGGCGGGCATCCCTTTTCTTTCCCATGGGTCTACCGAAAATATAAAAGTATGAGGGGAGAGCATCGCCAGGATTGGCTCCCGCTGGACACTCCTCAGGTGGAAAAAACCCCTTAGACCAGTAAGGGATGCCAGGGTTCTTTGGGCCCCTCTTACCACGCTTAATAGACAAGATATTTCTGAGCTTGCTAGGAGTCGGCATGCCTGCCCCCTACTGCTCCCCGATGGAGGTCGGCACGCTACCCCCCATGACGAACATCACGTAGACATGTCCCCGAAGCCTCAAGAAGAGAGGAAAGCCCTCCCTCCCTAGGGTGTAACTACCCACAGGAGGGACGCTGTGTATCCCGTCACACTTGGTATCTGGAGGAGCCTCACCTCTCTGCCTGAGTACAAATTAGGAAGCCCCCTCATTAGGTTGACTTGAACTCCCTGATGGGAATGGGCAAGTTGTTTTTCTTCCACCCCTTGTTCCCTCTCGGCATTTTTTACGACTATCCTCTCAAACTGTCTAGCATAAAGGATTTGACCAGGTACTCGTACCTCCTGCCGCGTCAGAAGAGAGGCTTTGGAACCTTTATAAACGGCGCACTTAAGCCCACGCAGGTCGGAAGAGACGAGGACTTGAGGGGACCTGGACGTTGAGGCACGATTAATGGGAAGGTTGGTTCCCCCCTCCAAAAAAAAACCTACCCTTCGTTTGTAAATAAAGTTGTCTTAGAGTAATTAGACACCTTATTGTACCCACCGAGCGAACAGCTTACTGTTCTAAGGCTATGAATAGCAGCGTTATGGGGTTGGAAATTAAAGCGTGTAATCACTACTATAAAATTAATATATGTACAATAATTACACTCAAGGATATTTGCTACAATTACACTTCCAATACTTGCCAAACTGGTAATCAATATTAATATCAAAGGAAATTCACAAGGGAACGATTGTAATAGAAAGCAAAAAAGTCTACAGCGAGATCGATATTCCAGTGAACCACACGAGTTGAATTCAAGCGAACAATAAGAATTTAGGCAGATTCCTTCCCCCCCCCCAAACATAATCTACATAACTAAACAAATTAGAGTGGCTAACCGTACAGATGAAAAGATAAGAATTACAATGGGCAATTAACAAGATGGTAAAATAACGCACCCAGGATAAATGAAAAGTCCGAAACCCTGAGATGGGCTAGGCGGGAGCGCCTAAACACACGATATAACCCACCACCTTTTTCCCAATTTTTCAAAGGTCACAAGTTTGGGTATTTTCGTTTTTGGCAAATTTTTATAATTTCTGATAAAATGTGGACGATGTAAAGAGCTACAGCACTACTTTAACAGGTGGAGAGCTCCACTCTAACCATATTACGAAGCAAAGGGCTTTTCCCTGTGCCATTTTCGGAGCCGTCCTCGGGTAGCTCCACCTTTGTGATACATATCTCCCCTATGCTTTCGCAGTGAGCCCTCCAATATTTTATTCTAGCACGGAGGGTGTTTCTCTCTCTCATTCATACGGGTTCGGGGATTCCTATCTTATCCCCCTGACTAGAGTTGCTGCTGAACGACTCTTCTCTAGCAGTAGTTTCCACTTTTCTTTCTCAGGGGTCCCCAAAGGCAAGGCGAGGCAGAGGACGCGCCGCCTCGGTTCCCGGCCCCTTCGATGGGTGCACATGAACCACATCCCCTCTTAGAGGGGTAAGTGGTGTTGCCTCTACCCTGGGCCTTTCACAGATACCACGTTCACCCGAGGTTAGTGACGATGATGGGAGCAGGCATGCCCGACCACCTCTTTTTTCAATGGAGGTCGGCATGTTGGCCTCATTGAAGTCTGTGACGGACCGTATGCCCTAGGAGTCCTTAGCATGCTCACCCGATATCTTAGGGGGGGGAGGAGGCTACTTGTAGGCGCATACTATATTGATATCTAGATATCAGGGTCTTCCGTGGGGGCTCCGGAGACGGGCTGGTCCGATGTCGTTTTGGCAAGCGACCAAGCCAAGACCGGCACTTCCGGCCCTGGTGGGCTCTCGGGTGGTAGTGTGGTGAGCGGAGCCTCAATTACCTCGGTGCCCTTCATTGAGAGACTACCTGGTGTTTTCAAGCCCGCTGGCTTCAAACACTTTTAGTGATTCATTCCATAGATGACATCATGGTGGCCTAAGAGTACATGTTCCATCAGAGAAGAGCATTAGCTAGGTTAACTGGTATAACTGAAGGTCACGCGTTTCTCGAACGGTCGCCTTCTGGCGAATGCAGGGGAGCATCTTGAGGCGGTCATTATTAATGCTCTTCGCACACTCAATGGCTCGTTGGTGTAGGTGACACTACACTCTACCATGAATTTCGCGAACCGTGACAAGACCGTCGTGCCATCCCCACGGAGGTGCTATTAATGCCCCTGCTTTGTTTACACGAATCGGTTATGTAGACGTGCAAAGTCATGCTTACCTGTAGTTTGTGTAAATTGCTACAAGAGCATACACGATAAGTACTTATTGCGTACGTCCAAAGGTCAATTGCAGAGTCGTACCACTCCATCTCGATGCAGTTTGTCATGTATCTCCTGGAGAAAGATTTCCTGACTGTTCAGGCTAAGGACTTGGTCTTTTTGCACCCCGTGAAACCTAGACGTCCAATGCATCAAAATTAAAAGCACATTCTGCTCCTGATCCATGCAGGTCTACGAGCCCGATTGCTTCTCCGCCTATTTACAACTCTTCTGTGGGTTCTACTTCCCTGGGCTCACATCTTGCCTCGGCTAAAACCCAGGACTCACTCCTCCACTCTCCGCGCATAATCTTTCCCTGTAAAGTGAAACTGCCCGCGCGCCTCCATCGAGTAGATAGGTTTACAGGAGGCAAAACCTCCGAAGGTAGTCGTGAGGCCGTCCTTCGCGTTTTTACGGCTGTACCCCCCCGAAAAAAGGGCAGCACGAATGTATCTTCGTCTCACACGCCCCCACCCAAGACCTGGCGGGGTGTTTTGGACACGTGGGACCCTCAAAAAGACGGATCACCGCCTCCGAAGCAGCCCCGCCCGCCAAATTTTCCAGCCGAAGGTAGGAAGAATCTTCATGGTAAGCCCAACTTCCACCAATATGCAAAGGTGACAGCGCCTTGTAGTGTCAACAACCCCAAGACTTTTGCTTCCTGGAAGCGTACGGCCATTCTAGTGATGGGCTTCTCCTCGAAGAGTGCTCCCGCATCTTTTCCGAGTTAGGCCTGGAGGGCAAATTCCTTTAATGTAATTGCTAATTCATCCCGTTCTCCATCTTTTACAGGATTATTTAAAATTCAATAACGTCCATCTGGCGAATGCCACCAAGACCTTCATTTTACAAGAGACCATGCTGGGCGTGTGACACCTGCCCACTCTTCCGAGGCATAAGAGTTTTGCGATCCCATCTCCACGGAATTGGGGCCGGGCAGGAGGATGCGCGATTTATACCCGGCATTATCCCTCGGTTCTTCAACTCGCTATAAAAGACACAGGTTAGGTGGATTGGCAGTGCAGCTACACCTGAATAGGAAGTATACTGTTATTTCTGCGTGCATTTCATCGTCAGCCGACTTCGACAAGGAGGACTTTCGTCATAGCATGGCATGGTGACCGACGACGCTCCTTCTCCTCCTCCGTTTTGAACGGAAAGCATCCCATTTATGGGCGACTACCCAATCAATGCCAGGGGTCAGGTCGTTGCCGATCTGACGGACGCGTTGGAGATAGGTATGCTAAATGTGGATGAGTTAACGCATCACTTCCCGAGAACCGGTTCGTGTTCTTGTCTCGATCTGTCCGCGATCTCCGGATGCCTGATTATGGGTGAGACTAATCACTTTCCTATTCATATATCATTTTCTAGCTCGCTGCTTTCTGAAAACCCGTCTCGGTTGTACATGGAGTGAGCGCGGTGGTCAGCATTTCAGAAAATGTTTGATTTCTCTGCCTCACTCGAGGAGTTTAGGTTAATTAATGAAGCCGTTGAGTTCTTGTCCGGCAACCTCATCGCCGTGGGACTGACTACAATTCTTTGAACGTCTAATTGTTTTGCACGCTGCCCACTTCCCTTGTGTTCATGTCACAGTTCTCATAGACAAGCGATTCGTCTATATGCATTCTAAAAGTTGCTCTAACGTTTTCACCGTCGGCTAGATTCTGGTATGTTTCAAAGCACGCTCTAGGAGAGTCCTTCGCGACCAATTTCTCTGCATTTTCGAGCAGAGATGCTTCGCCAGCATTTGTTGCACGTATTGGCTTTGCTGAAGGCCGCTTACTAGACTTTATCCCACAAGTGGGGAACCCTTCAACGACCTGTTTAAACCAAGCGAGCTGCGTTCCAGTCTCGTTGCATGCGCGCATACCCTCCCTGCTCCGGACGATATATCATACCCCATGCTACGGCACCCGGGTGAGTGAGACATGGCTTTTCTGTTAGATTTATGCAAGATCTGGAATCAGGGTACCCTCCAAAAATCCTAGCGAACAGCTACTGTGCTTCATTTTCGCAAGCCTGTGAGAAAACAGGCAGATTTCCGCCCAATTTCTCTAAAATACTGCTTGTACAAGTTATGTTACACTCCAGTCCCATGTTCTGCTCCGGCGTGAAAATGCTAGCTGTGCGGTATTCCTTCGTAGACAGCACTTCGTGCTGTCTACGACATGAAGATAGATACCGCAAAGCGGTATCTATCTTCATGTCGGAGTTTCTGTGAGATCATTGATTCAGCGTATGGGTGAGGGGAGAACTTTACCCGGACAATTAAGAAGTGTCCTAATTGTCATGGTTTTTCTTAAGAATCAATTACACTACTTCGGTGCTGCCGGTAGTCTGGATGCCAGCTATGGATCGTAATCCCCAACAGGCATTAAAGCTCATCTCTCACTAAGCCCAACCGCATGTGTTCCGGTTTTCTTTGGTGAAGACTAAAGTAGTGCACCTCCATCGTTATCTAGGGCTCATCCCGAAACAGGATTTTTCTTAAATGAGGCTTGCCTAGAAATGTTAAAATCGCACCGTATCTTTGTTCTTGTTTTCGATCGACGACTCACCTGGCAGGCTCATATTCGTAGCCATAAGGTCTCTTGTACCCGTGCCATGAATATTTTTCGTTCCGTGAAGTTCAGCACTTGTTGTGCTGATAGGGCCGCCGCTCTACTCCTCCACAGCCCCTTTACTCTTCCACCGCCACTTTACTCTTACACCACCACTTTACTCTTCCACCGCCACTTTACTCTTCCACCGCCACTTTACTCTTCCACCAACACTTTACTCTTCCACCGCCACTTTACTCTTCCACCGCCACTTTACTCTTCCACCGCCCTTTTATTCGCTCGAAGTTCGAATATGGATGAGAGTTTTATGTATCCTCATCCGAGTGTAAATCGCGGAATAGACCTCGTAAGGGGCGTGGCGATTTGCCTTCTTGGCCGCCGTGCTGACGGGACTCAGTGCCCCGCCTTGCCCCAGCTTAACCTCTTCTCCTTCTTTCAGACAGCCTGCAGTTCTACCCTACTTCCTCACTTTCCCTAAAACCTCTCTCACAACTCTGTCTGGTCGGCCTCTAATTTCACAGGGTAGACGCCGACCAGCTTCCTCTCACCCATCCATCTCGGATGGGGGCTGAGGGGGGGGGGCAGTGACCCCTCACCCCTGAGCTCTGGTTTGCGGTAGTGGGCTTTTAGCAACCTGCTTCATCCCCACCCACAGCTCTCTCACATACCTCTTTCTCTCTCCTTTCAATCTCTCTCGATTTTACGACCAACCCAAGGTGGAGCCGCCATGTCGAAAGGCTGCATGGCCACTGGGTGAAAAGGTGTGGTCCTAAATGGCGGCAGCTGGTTCTGCTGGCCTCATGTTCACCCCTCGCAAAGCGGGCTACTGCGTGTGGCGATCAACGTTTGCTTCCCGTATAACTAATAGAGTCCCCGGGCTCAATGGTGGAAAAAATCAAACTCTTTCCCTTCACCACTGACGGAACCTGCTTTTGGGCAGCTCCGCCGAATAAAAGGGAGGTCCCCCCCCACTGTTCTCTCGCAGGGGACCCTCCGAAACTCTTTAACCGGAGAGGAGGCTTACTCTTCTCCTTTGACTATGGGTGTGGGGGACTCCCCCTCACCCCTTCTCTTTAGGTGCCCTCGGTGCCTCCTTCTTTCCAGCGGGAGTCCCCCCTTTACTTTTCAAGTGAACTGCCAAGAAAGGCAGGCGGCGCAAAATTGACCGCTCCGCGTGGGAGCAGCAGGATAGGGCCATCCTCTTAGGGAGGGGAATAAAGACGGGGCCCATCGGCCTCTTCTCTGAAAAGACCTGCGTGCTGTAATTTTGAGGTGGTCACCGTACGTGCCCCCTCTCTTACATGACTGAAGACTATGGGACTGTCATGTCTGGGGGGGGCGTCACATGGAGCCCCCCCACTCATATGAACATGGTCCTGGAGGCAACCCAGCCACAGACGGTAGGACCCTACATGGGGACGAACCTGGTTCGGTGATAAGCACCGAACCTCAGTCCGCGCATTTGCAAGGTCCTCCTCAGACGGCTCGGGTTTCCAAGACTGTATAAGGAGAGGAGGGATCTCCGCCTCCGGTTGGTGCCCCTGTGAAAGCCAAGACCTTCTCTATCTCGGAGATGAATCTTACTGAAGTCTGTCGATCTGGCCTGGGAGTCCTGCCGGCGGAAGGGAGAAGCGGGTTCATTCCCCGCCCTTCTCTCCTAAAAAGAAAAAAGAACAAGACGAAAAAAACTCACGTCTCCTCTCCTTCCGCGGGGGCCTCGGGGATCAACGGGGCCGCTGCCGTTTCGGTAAGCGATCAAGCGAAGATCGGCACGTCCTGTCCCGTTGCTCCTCCGTGTGGGGAGTCACAGACGAAGACCAGGAATACTCAGAGCGGAGTCTCGATTACATCGGAGCCCCTCATCCATAGGCTACCTGGCGTTTTCGAACCCGCTGGCTTCAAGCGTTTCCTCGTTATTCGCTCCACTGATGACAGCATGTTGACTAAGGGCAACATGATCCATCAGAGGAGAGCTCTAGCTAGTGTGTTTGGTAGAGAACCGAAGGTGACCTGTTTCTCGGACGGGAGCCTTTTGGCAAATGCGTCGAATCCCTCCCGCGTGACCATGATTAGTGCCATTCGGCCACTTGATGGCATGCCTGTGAGTGTGACTCCGCATTCTACTATTAACTTCGTGAAAGGAGTAGTTTATGCGAAAGAACACGTGGAATACTCTATAGATGACACCACCTTATAGCTGGCCGACCATCTGGTGGTCAAGGTCGAATATGTAATGAGAAAACAGGGAGAGGCCTCGAGACCCACCCCTACACTCTTCATCACGTTTGACTGTAACAAGGTCCTTGAGTTGGTGCGTGCTGGTTGGTATCGCAACTGCGTGAAGGCATTCGTGCTACTGGCACGGAGGTGCTATTAGTGTCACCGTTTTGGCCATTCTAATCGTTCTTGTCGACGTGAAAAGTCGGGGTTACCCGAAGTCTGTGTAAGTTACTTCAAGGCCACACACGATAAGTCCAAATCGTGTGTGGCCAAGTGTGTCAATTGCGGAAAGTCGCACCTAGCTTTTCGAAACAATGTGGTGCGTATCTCCTTGAGAAGGAAATCCTGGCCGTTCAGGCTCAGGATCATCTTTCATTTCGCGACGCTAAGGACTTGGTCACGGCGCGCCCGGCGCTGACCGGGACGTCCTATGCGTCAATGTTGAGAAAGACACTTTCTGCTCCTGGCCCCTCCAAGCCTACGGGTACGGTCGTTTCCGCACCCATTCGGAACCCTTTTCCGGGTTCTACCCACCCCGGGCACTCCCCTGGTAAAGCTGGCGGAACAAAGGGATCACACCCACCCCCGGCTAAACCTTGGGGTCCCCTTCCTTTCCCCAGCGTGACCGTTTCACGTAAGGTGAAATGGCCGGGCGCATCCACCGAGTCGTTAGAATCAAAAAGGCAACACCGCTGAAGAGAGTCGTGAGGCACTCTTCCGGGGTTCTTAAAGCTCCCCCCCCCCCGAAAGGAGGATAGCACTAAAGGAGCTTCGGCTCCTTCGCCCACACCCAGTGGTAGGCTGGATGGCTATGAGATAATGGATTCTCTAAAAGAGGGCCCCGCGTCTCCGAAGCCACCCAGCTCGCGTAAGGTTTCGAGGCGGAGGGAGGAAATGACTCGCATGACGAGCCCAACCTGCCCCGATAAGTCCCCACGGGAGACAGAGCCTTCAGAGTATTGCCTGGCCAACAGCGCCCAGAGTTCTGCCTCCGGGAAGCGTACGGCCATTCCCGTGAGGGTCTGCTCTTCGAAGAGGGCTCCCGCGTCTCCTCCGAGCTAGGCTTGGAGCGCATACTCCTTTAATGGAATTGCGGGGGATTCCGAGACAGCTGGGAGGAATTGCGGAGGCTCGTCTCCTCCCGTTCCCCGTTAGCTATCTTTTTGCAGGATACCATGCGGGGCGCGTGCCCACTGCCCACCCTCCCGGGGTATGAGGATTTTGCTACCTCTCCACCATGGGATGGAGGCCGGGCGGGAGGATGTGCGATTTACACCCGGCATGATGTCTCCGTTCTTCTCTTCGCTTTAGATAGCTCCTTTCAGGCAGTAGCTGTGCAGCTGCACCTAGATAGGAAGTATACTGTTATTTCCGCGTACATTCCACCGTCAGCTAACTTCGACGCGAGGGACTTCCGCTGCGTTGTGGCACGGTCGCCGAGGACCTTTCTCTTGATTGGAGATCTGAACGGTAGACACCCCCTCTGGAGAGACTATTTGATTAATCCCTGCGGTCAAGTTCTTTGTGACCTGATCGACGAGCTGGAGTTAGGTGTCCTAAATGTGGATAAGTTTAGGCATCACTGCCCGAGAACCAGTTCATTTTCCTGTCTCAATCTATCTTTGTGCTCTCCGTATGCACAGCCTGATTTTGGGTGGGGGGTGGTCGATGAGATCCATGGTAGTGATCACTTTTCCATTTAAATATCATTTTTATGGGCCGCTGACAGCCCCAGGGCCGCCACGGTGGTGCTTGGAGCGAGCGCGGTGTTCCGCATTTCAGGAAATGACTGATTTTTTTGTCTCAGTCGATGAGTTTAGGTCGGTAGATGAGGTCGTTGAGTTCTTCGCAGGCAACCTCATTGGCGTAGGCCTAACTACTATTTCTAGCACGTCTGATCTTTTTGCACGCTGACCACTCCCGTGGTGGTCAGGCGAGTGTGACACGCCCTCAAACAGTTATGCCTACATCGCGTCGCTCGCAGCTACGAGTGACAGTGGGGCGTACGTGAGAATAGGTCACACGAGTGCTTTGTATAAGTGTAATTTTAGTTTTTTTCTCGCAGAGTAGAATTTACCAAGCGATGCGTTTGTTCGTGAGGCTCTTTCTTGTATTATGTTTTGGTGTATATTGAACCTGAGGGTCTTGTCAAAAGTTACCCCCATGATTTTGGTGCGTTGGGTATATTCGAGCCTTGTTGGATTTAGGTGGTTCATGTCTGGTGTATGTGAGTAGATTTGTAGGTTGTGCATGAAGTGGTCTCTAGCGCCGTAGAGTGTCATCTGTGTCTTCTGAGGATTCGTGGCAATCAGCCATTTATCCTCGTAATCTGTCTTGTCGTCTAGTATTGTTTGTGCGTAGAGCGCGATTTCTTCTGGGCCTCGGCCGCTGACGAGAATGGTCTCGACATCGGCGTAGGCCACTGTGTAAGTGTGACAGCAGTTTTCTGGTTGGCGTGGGGTGTTATTTGTGAACATGATGTAAAGTGTAGTTGCCAGTACGCTTCCTTGGGGAACGCCTGAGCGTGGTGTGAAGGGTCGTGAGATGGTGTTGTAATATTTAATGTGGCAGCTCCGTTCAGTGAGATAGTGCGAGAGGAGCCTTCTGGTGCAGAGAGGTAACCCCGTATTGTTGGCGAGTTTCCAACGGAGTCCCTCGTGCCACACTTTGTCGAAGGCCTTCTCCACGTCGTTACTGACGGAGAGTCTCTTTTGATGTATCTCGCGTTTCTTTTGTATTCTGTCGTTAACGATAGTCACGGCCACCTGAGTGGACCGGCCTCTCCTGAACCCGTATTGATGGGGGGAGAACCAGTCCCTCTCATCCAGGTACTCCTGTAGGCGGCAGTTGACCATATGTTCAAGTATTTGGCCTAGGTGCTCTAATAGAGCAATAGGCCTGTAGTTGTTAGGGTGTTTAGGGTCTTTGTGTTGTTTATGTAGGAGTATGTTGTGAGAGACTTTGAATATTTTGAGGAAGTGGCCTGAGGCTAGTGAGGCATTGAATAGGTGTGTGAGTGTGATGTATATGTCTGCGGGGAGGTTGTGTATGAGTGTGGCTGGTAGCCCGGAGGGGCCGGCGGCGCGTTTTGGTGTTGTTTTAATGTCTTTTGTTTCCTAGACGGTGATTGGAGTGTTTAGTGTGGATGTGTAGTCGAGCACCTCTATTCGTATCAGGGGGGCAGGCCTTAGCTCGTAAGCGTAAGCCCGACACCACTCCTGGATTTCCTGGAAGTGCTCCTGCGCTTGTGGTTTTGGTGGGTTGTGTGTGTGTACCATGTCCCAGTGGGACCTAAATGCGTCGAGGATGGCGTTAGTGTCTATGAGTGTGTGGTTGTTTATTTGGAGGGTGATAGGTTTGCATGGGTCGGTGCCTAACATCCTTTTTATGTGCCGCCAGAAGAAGGAAGGGTCCGTGCAACGGGTGTCGTCCGCGATGCGGACGACCTTTCGCCACTGCTGGTTCCTGTCTAGCTGCACGCACTGTAGAATGCGGGCACGTAGGTGATTTATGTTGTGTTGTCGTGGGCCTCTGGTGTAGTGATTATTGTACTGTGTGATGAGTCTCTGAGTGTGTATTGAGAATGTGAAGTGTTTTATGCAGGTATAGTTTTTTGTGGTGAGTTTAGGTTGCGTGTAGTGGTTATGGTGTTTAGAAGTGAGCACCAGTGGTGGTCTATTAGTTCTGGATTGGTGTCCTCCAGGTCGAGGTTTTGTGGTGCATTTGTTGATATGTGACTCCTGAATTCTTCCCAGTTTGTGTTTTTGTAATCGTATAGAGGTGGTGTAGGTATGAGTATGGGAGATGTGGATATGATAAGGCATATCGGTGTGTGGTCAGATAGTATGTGGGGACCGGGTGATAGGTGTGTGTAAATGCGTGTGGCATGGTCGTTGCGGAAGACAACGACCGGGGACGTGGTGCATCCGTGAGGACCGAAGAACGTGGGAAAGGCTGGGCCTATGTGCTCGCAGCGGTAACGCCGCAAGGCACCGGCCAAGTAACTAACCGCATCGTTTGTGTTGTTAGAAAGGAGTGTCGGGTGAAAAGCGTTAAGGTCCCCTGCGAAGAAGATAGGAAGGTTGTAGTTTGATAGGGCCCGGAATGGAACTTCTGTAGTCGTGGTGGTCTGTAGTGAGTGGCGACTATTATGGGGCCGGAGCTTGTCTCTAACTTGCAGGCTAGAAAGGAGGATGCATGTGTATTGATGAGGGAGTGGTGTATGTTGCGCTTTACTAGGATTGCTGATCCTAGGTGCCGCGCCTGTGGAAATAGGTAGGTGTGATAGCCTGCAATGTGAAGTCTATTGTTGGGAGGATGTAGGCTGGTGGAGTTCATGAGTACTATGTCGGGTCTTTGAGTGTTGAGCACCCAGTTGGCGACCGTATGGCGAATACCGTGCCAACTGCGTACGTTTAATTGTATGAGGTTAAGTCGACCTATTGTCGTGGGCGGAGTGCGCGGGAGGCCGACTTACCTGGTATTGTTCCCTTCTCCTTTGTAATTGCCCAGGAGGCGTGGGGAGCGAGTACCTTAACTCGTGTTGGCTGTTGTTTGTGGGGTTTGACGGTGGTGTTGTTCGGTGGAGGTGCCGTGGTGGAGGGAGGAGTATGTTCTTTGGGCGAAGGTGTCGAGGTAGTGGCCTTGGAGAGGGTAGAGTCTTGGTGTGGGGAGTAAGTAGCAGAGGTGGATGGCGTAGAGCTGGGAGATGAGGGGCTAGAGATAGTAGGAGAGGTACAGATTATGAGAGGAGGGGTGTCGGGGGAGAGAAGAGGTTGGGTCGGAGGAGAAGCGGACGGAGGAGGAGTTGAAGGCGGAGGAGTGGATGGAGAAAGAGTGGAAGGAGAAGGAGTGGAAGGAGAAGGAGTGGAAGGGGAAGTAGTGGAAGGAGTGGAAGGGGAAGTAGTGGAAGGAGGAGTAGTGGAAACAGCAGGAGTTAGGGGTGGGGGGGTTGTTTATTGCGTGCTTGTGTGTGCAGGGGAGGGGGTAGGGTTTTTTGGATTGGCACGGGGTGTTGTGGGCTGAGGGAAGTTGGGGGTTGGGGTGACAGTGAGAGTAGGGTTGGAGGTTGTGGAAGAGGGTGCGGAGATGGGTAGAAGAGGGATGGTGGCAGTGGAGGGAGGAGTAGAGGTTGCCGAAGGGAGGGGGGGGTGGGGGTAGGACGTGGTTTTGATAGAGAGGTGGAAGGAGTGCGGGCAGCAGAGGGGGTTGGGAGAGAGGCGGGAGCAGTAGGCGAAGGAGTAGGTAAGGAAAGTGCAGCAACAGGAGGACAGGCGGCGGTGGGAGTGTGGTGAAAGGGAATCGTGGTTGAGGCTAATATTTATAGTCAAATGAATGCAACGGAGATTAATGTTTGGTCATGGGATTTAGAGTTAATTATTTTTGGGGGGTACATTCACTTTTTTTTCTTCATTCACCCCTGCCTATTAATATGGGTGTGTGTGTGTGTGTGTGTGTGTGTGTGTTTCACTGAGGTTCGTTTGTGTAACGAGAGGGTTTATGCGTAGCTTTCAACGTGATTCTGTAGGTTGATTTTGAGTAGAATAAGTGAATCCTTACGAAGAGCTGTAAAATCAGACTAGGAGTGTGATTGAACGCCGTTCAACGTCTCATACATACACACACACATACACGCACACGCACACGCACAGATGCAATACTACACCCCCAAAACACCAGCATATTCGTACGCATTCACTTGAACACACACACACACATACATACATATAGTAAAATACCCGAACAGGTCGAGAGGTTGGTTGAAGGAGTTGGTTGATGGGTTAACCGAAAGCTTGATCAAGGGGTTGGTCGAAGCGGTTGGTCGAGGGGGTTGGGCGAGGGGGTTGGTCGACTGGGTTGACTTTATTCTCCCTATTTTCACAATAGATGACCTATATACCCTATATGGAGGCAGCCCTTATTTTGGGGGGAAGGGTCACAAAATGGCGATTGTCACTGCTATAGGGTCGCCCCTTTGTACTCATGCCCCTATCCTACCTATACCCCTATCCTAGTAGGTCTACTGTCAAAAGGTTAGCTTGCGGATGGAGTGCCAAACTGTACGTGTCTGTCTATCAAATGTGTCTAATTATGTGAGTGCGAAACAACTGATGCGGGCCAGGAAAAACGTTCACTCGTAAGGTTTATTTTGTGTGTGCGCGTGTGTGTGCGTGTGTGTGTGTGTGTGTGTGTGTGTGAGAGAGAGAGAGGGGGGGGGAGTCGGTGATTACTCCAGCCGGGAACCTTTGTTTGTACACCGATGGAGAGTGCCAATCTCCGTCCCTGGGTAAATTGCCAATTTCTGTGTATTTGGCACTTGTTACGACACGGTTTTACGGCGTGGCACCCATGACACAGGCCACTGGTACTCAGGGGTAATGAAAATGGGGCCCTCATGATTGGCCCTCGGAGGGGAAAGTAAGGGGGTGCCACAAGGGTGGGCCGATAATTACAAGAATCAGTTGTTTTGCTTTATTTTTACCCTTAACTTAGAAATGGAGAAAGACGGAGTGTTAGAGATAAAAAAATAATCCATTTGGGGTTAGAATGATTGCGGAAAAACGTGAAACGCCATCAAACCAAGACGAATGGAGTTCATGTATAAATGAAGTGAGTAATTTTTATATTATAACCTTATTTCTGTCTTATTGTTAAATTATCAGTGCACATAAATGTCTGCGGTGTGCATTACGTCTCTTGCCTTCTTTTATACATGTCTTTTTCACCTATTGCCCTCCCACCCTAAAATCAAGATTGTGGGTCCCTCATACCAATATATCATACATTTACAAGTAGTGCCAAGCAAGACAAATACTATTCTCAGCAGTGCCAATGGTGCGGAATACTTATAGAAAATGTGTATTCGCAAATTTTATATTTTCATTAATAAAATAAATTTGGGGGGGCCAAAATGAGGCCCCTTCATGACCCCCCCCCCCGGGGGGGACGGTTGCTACGCCTCTGCAAGTTATGCGAAATCTGTGATTAGCCAGAGTGACGCTGATGGCCTGGAGTCGCCTCTGAGGTATACACAACTTCGTACATATGTACATGATTACCAGCGTGTAGACGTGGATGCATACACACGGGTATACATAAATGCATACAAACAGGCATGCATATATTTGTGCATACATGAGTATATTTGTGAATACTTACATATACATAGATTCATACATTCGTAGGTTCATATACGAGGGGTGGTCAATAAGTTTTGCGAATCGGTAGGGCAAAACAGAGGAAGGGGGATGGCTGTTTGTGGGGGTGTTAGGACAAGTTATGACAAGTCAGGACCTGCAGCCGCACGCTCCTGCCTGTCTATATAAGGAGCAGTAGCTGATCGCAGTCCTCAGTCACAAATATTTCAACAATGGAGAAGGTTGAGCACCGCGCAGCGATCAAATTTTTGACCAAGGAAGGCAAGAATGCAAAAGAAATCCATGAACGCATGGTTTAAGTGTACACGACACTGCCCCTTCCTATGCAACCATTGCTCGCTGGAATAGGGAGTTTCGCCATGGTCGTGAGTCCCTTGAAGATGACCCCCCGTCCAGGACGCCCGTCCAGGACCTCCGTCAGACGTGACTAACGAGGAAAATGTGGCCTGTGTGGAGAGTATGATCCTCGAAAATCGACGGGTGAAGGTCGAAGAAATCGAGCGAGATCTTGGAATATCACATGGAAGTGTAATCAACATCATCCACGACAATTTTTCCATGACCAAGGTCTCTGCCCGTTGGGTCCCTAGAAACCTCACGAAACCTCACGCCTCATGATCGACTTCAACGTCGTCAAAGTTCGGAGGAGCTGTTGCTCCTGTACAACCAAGGCCTGGCGGGATTCGAGTCACGCATAGTGACAGATGATGAAACGTGGGTCCATCACTGGGATACCGAGACCAAGCTCGAAAGCATGGACTGGAAGCATAGGGGCTCACCGACCCCCGTCAAGTTCCGGACCCAACCCTCAGCAGTGAAGATCATGGCCACCATCTTGGGGGATACTCAGGGAGTGTATATAGTGGACTATGCGCCTCGTGGAAGGACCATCACAGGCCAATATTACGCGAGGAACAGGCTGTGATGAAGAAGTGCCTTCGTCAGAAGCGGCGCGGCAAGTTGACACGCGGTGTCTTGCTCCTCAACGACAATGCCCCTTTCCACAAGGCCAGAGTTGCACAAGCTGCCCTGCGTGAGTGCGGATTCAAAGAGCTCAACCATTGCCCCTAATGTCCAGATCTGGCCCCTAGCGACTACTTTTTATTCTGCCAGATTAAGGCTGCACTGCGTGGACGCCTGTTTGGGGACGATGAAGATGTCCAGCTTGCCGTCCAGGAGTGGATTGAACAGCAGTCGGGAGATTTCCGGTTGTCGGGAATTCGAAGCCTCAGGGACAAGTGGCGCAAGTGCATTGAAGTCGAGGGTAGTTATATTGAAAAATAATAAAACACTTTTCCTCATATCTCGTTTGCTTATATCCAAATTGCAAAACTTATTGACCGCCCCTCGTGTATATATATATATATATATATATATATATATATATATATATATATATATATATATATATATATATATATATATATATATATATATATATATATATATATATATATATATATATATAAATATATATATATATATATATAAATATAAATATATATATATATAAATATAAATATATATATATATATATATATATATATATAAATATAAATATATATATATATATATATATATATATATATATATATATAAATATAAATATAAATATAAATATAAATATATATAAATATAAATATAAATATAAATATAAATATAAATATATATATATATATATATATATATATATATATATATATATATATATATATATATATATATATAGCAGGAATATGAAGACCCAGGTGATTATACTAATCATTTATTGGCCGGACGTTTCGGACCTTTACTAGGACCATCTTCAGCGATTATATCGTCTAATGAAAAGGGGAAGGAACATTAATTGATAACACTTAAAAGAATGCATTAAAAAAAAAAGAAAAAGCGGAAGAAGGCAAGTTAAAATAATAAAATTGATAATAATTAAAATTAAAGTAAAAACACTAATAATATATAGAATTAAATAATATTACCCAGTGGTATTTAAAAAAAAATAGAAAGTGAAATTATAACAAACTGACTTGATTATCACGTATTCAAAGTTGCTGAAGTAAACAAAATATAACATTATATTAAATTGTAAAAACACACAGCAAAAAAAGACAAGAAACCCGAAAATAAATCAGAAGGAACAAGGAGACTGACGTTTAACGTGGGAGTTGAGAAATCAACTAACTAAACATTTAAAATTACTGACGAAATTTATTCGGTTGGTCGGTTGGCTAGTTAATCTATTGAAGTGTTGGTTGGTTATATTGTGAATAATTTCATTGAGGAGGCGTAATTATTTAACTTGGGATTTATTTTAATGATATATAGTGACTAAGATTTTCAAATCGAGAGAAGTTAAGGCTGAAGATAATATAGTAAATGAATTAGAATTAAGAGGATGATGGTTATACTCTGAATGTTTCCTGATGGAAGAGGCTTCAGGTTTAGAAATGGGAATACCAGTCCTATGAGACAAACCCAAGTGCTTCGCGATCCTGCAGTTGAATTGTAAGCCAATTTGGCCTACATAACGACTGTGGCAGGTCGTACATGTATAATTGTAAATTATACAGGATCGCAAGCCTAAAGGGATTGGCTCCTTATGGAGGAAAAAGGAATTTAACGATACAGGGTTGGAGTTAATACAAATGAATTGGCATTGAGGGAAATGGTTGTTGAGGGTAGATAGAAGGAGTTTGTTAAACTCGGATGGCAAATGCTCGAGATAGGGTAGTCTAAGGAAAACCTTCTGTTTAGCAACAGTAGTAAGTAAGGATCGAGGATAGTATATTTTGGAGAGAAATTTGGATACTAACTGGTCGAAGATGAAATCGGGGTATAATTAAATTTGAAGAAATCCTTTAACTAAGTCAGTTCCTCATGAAACGATATCCAGTTAGAGCATATATGGTAGGCTCTAAAAATTCGGCTTTTAATACTGGATAATTTAAACTGACTGGGAGAGCTACTAAAGAAATGTGTACCTAATTCAGAGGTGGTAGGTTTTCTGTAAATGGATGTATTGTAAGAGGAACCTGTTCGGACAACGTTGACATCCAAGAACGAGATTTTGTTGTCCTTTTCTGTTGTCATAGAAAACCTTATGTTTGGATGTTGTCGGTTAATATAATTTAGAAATAGGGGTGCATGATCACTGTGCTTAAAAATTAGATAACAGTCATCTATAAATCTTTTGAAGACAATAGGCCTGAATTCTAATGGACACTTGTCCAGCCACCGAGTTTCGTGGTGACACAAAAAGCTATTGGCAAAGGAGGGACCCAGTGGGGAACCCATAGCCATGCTTTCGTGTTGTAAATAGAGCTCATTGTTGAAAAGGAAAATAGTACCTATCACCCATGGCTAGCTTTAAAAGCTTGATGAAAAGTTGCTAAGTTAAACCCAATATTTCACTCGTATTATGAAAAAGAGTATCTGAAATAATATTAATGTTTTCCTGTACCGGGACATTAGTAAATAATGAATCCACATCGATTGTGGCCATAAAAGAAGAATTCCTCAAACGGAGATCACCAATATTTTTTGAAAAATCGAAAGAGTCACGTAAGGTGAAGTGATTGTGTGTCAAAGGATCAATAAGCGGAACAAAAAATTTAGCTAAGTTGTAGCTTGGAGTATTGACTGCATAAGGATCCAATCCCTTTGGGCTTGCGATCCTGTATAATTTACAATTATACATGTACGACCTGCCACAGTCGTTATGTAGGCCAAATTGGATAGGACTCTTGCCCTCCTAATAGCATCCCCCTGACCCTTTGTGTGTATAGTGACGCAGAGTTCGAGTCCATGTTTGGAGAAATTGTTCTTTACCTTTCTGTAAAAAAAACAAATAGGTTCGATACTAACCTCTTAGTGATGCAGGGTTTGAGCCCATATCAAGAGTCGAAACACTGTTGGCATCCGTAAAAGCGAAATGGGTTAGGTACTAATTTTGATACTCGGCATACCCTGCTGAGGGGGCAGGGGTTACATCTTGTAGCCAGTTACACTTGGTACCTGCTGGAGCAACACTCCTTACAAGGCTAAGTGTAAGTAGAGGAGTCCCCATTGACTTGAGTTTTTTGATGAGGCCTTGGGAAGCTGGTAGGATTCTTACTGGTCCCTCTTTCCCTACCCTATTAGTCTACTATTATCTTCATTGATTCTTCTACTAGCAGGAAGAAACCTACCGGACGACCACAGCCTTCCGGTCTAAATGCCCTTGGGGCGGAGGGGGTGGGGGTGGAGCTAATTAGACTGTTACACCTAGTATCAAGAAGAACTGCACATCTTCACGGCCAAGCCCTGCACATTGTGTTAAAATGATCTATTTGATGGGGCCAGGGGGAGCTGGTGGGGTCTCTACTGGTTCCTCTCAGTACCCACTTTTGTCTTCGACTTTTCCCCTAGTTATTTTCTCTAGGCTTAGAGACTTGACCAGCTACCCCATGCCGTGTCAGAAGAGAGGTTCGAACCCTTTGTAAACAACGCCCTTTAACACCCGCGAGTTGCAAGAGACCAGGACTTGTGGGGTCCTGGGCGTTGGTGGGGCGGGAATGTTTTGCCCCAATAACCACTTGCGTGTAATGGAGTGACCACCTCCCTGTACCCGTCCTCCGGTGCATAAGGATGTGGCGGGTGAGCTGTGCAGCCTTGTTGGTTGCCAGGCCAACTAAAAGTACCTGGGACCTGTCTCTGGGTCTACCACAACAGATCTTCAGATCTCGGCCGTCATGTCGACGATTAGTATACTCTGCCCCTTCCCTCTCTTCTGGCAGGGCGCCAACTGGGCAACTGCTGGTTGGTGAGCGTCGCTGCACATGTGCGAACGCAACTTTAACGCAACCAGGATGGAGGCATGAAAAGTCCGAAACCCTAAGATGGAATAGGTGGGAGGGACTGGAGATGGGGTATAGCCCCCACTCTTTTTTCTCCCTATTGTCTCAAAATTTGGATTTCACGAGTGTTGGCAAATTTTAACAAGATTTCAAGTCTACGTCCGAAGAGCAAAACCTCGCTTACCTTTGGTCTTAGGCAGGTCGAGGTAAACTTCGAAGACACTTCTCTGACTTGTGCATGGCTTCCCTCTCACATTGGTAAAGGCATGTTCCCTTTCCTTTACTTCTTCTGCAGCCGCCCTCGGGTTTCTTTCCCTCTGAACAGGTGGTGCTACCCTCTGCGTTCACAGGAGTCCATCCAATCTCCTTCTAGTGCGGAGGGAGTTCCCTCCCCATCTCCTGTCTACGGGTGAGGTGGTTTTATACTGCAGAGGCTGGCACCTCCGGCCCTCGGGCCGCATGCTGCCCGCGAAGGCTTTTCATGTGGCCCGCGTTTCATTTCAGAATAAATTTTCGAACATTTTGCCAAAATCTCACCTTAAACGCGAATTGTCAAATTTGGAATGTCTTTGAAATCTTAATGCTTGATTTCCCCAACAGACTCACTTCATATAGGCCTACTTTAATATTTTCCGTCATTAAGTTTGGCAATAGTGCATATTGCGGCATTAATTTGCTTATGTTTAACGCGTGGTTGTAGTTGTGATGCACATTATTCGACTCTCCCCCATTCGAAAAATAATTTATTTTATTATTTTGCTTATTTATATTATTTTTTGCAGTATGAAATATTAATTACATTTTTAATCTATTGAAACTAATTTGTAATTCAAAAGTGACATAATTTTTTTTGCCGAATATACTCAATAAATTAGTGAAAAATGTAGGAAAAGAAAAATACACGATGAATGTCGGGTTTTTAATTAAGACTGGAAACAGAAATATTTTTTTACTAAATAAAAAGGTAAAGCAAAATGTATATTAGGTCAAGAAGAAACTGCAGTTTTAAAAAAGTACAATTTAAAGCGTCACTTTGATACTAAACATGCCGCCAGGCAATATGCTAGTTTTTCTGATGAGGCAAAGAAGAAGAAATGCCAAGAATTTTCGAGGCAACTGGGTAAGCAAAGAAATGTTTTCCTAAAACTTTTTGTTAGTAATGATCATCTTAATTCCCACAAAATTGCAAAAAATAACAAAAACCCTTTTTAGAAAGAGAATTTATAAAGTAGAACACGATTGATTCTGCTGCTGTCCTTAATCCCGAAAATATTGAGTAATATAAAAATTGAAGCCTATCTCATCGAACTGCTTCGAGGCACGTAGAATCTCTCGCCTCAAACATCCAATCACAACTGAAAATAAGGTTCAAACTTTGATTATTTTCCAATATTACTTGACGAGAGCTGGGATATCAGAGATCCAACACGACTGCTTATTTTTATTCCTAGCATAAGTAGCAAATTTGAAATGATAGAGGAATTAGAATCGATGAAAGATACAACAAAAGGCGAAGATTCGTTTCTTGAAGTCGAAAAAATGTTTAATCAAATTAGATTTAAGCTGGAAAAAATGCGTTAATGTAACAGCAGATGGCTGTCCCATTATAACTGGCAAACCTAAAGGGATTCTAAAAAAGATGATTGATAAAGTTCATGAAAAAAATGTAGATCAGAACATCGTTGTTGTTTTTTTACACTGTATTAAACATCTAGAATCTCTAATCAAAAAACACATGACACGTGATATATAGATGTATTTAAAGGCCCAAAGAAATGAAAACTAGTAACACAACCCGGAAAAACGCTAAGGAAATTAATTACGTGGCCCATTAAAGCTTAAGAAAGAAAATGGGAGAATTATAGAAACGGACAATAGGGAAACTATTTTAACTGTTATATGAAAATGAATAAAGGAGTTGGATTTGAACCTGTGTCATCGAGCGCTCTTTGCGCTTGATCATTAAGTTAAGAAAAGTTTCTTCACTTAGTTTCCTTTGACTCTCACTACTTTTGCGAAGAGATGTTTACAATAATGAAGCGCGACAAATCATTATTAAGGAGTGGGCCGAGCGATGAGCAGTTGAGTGCAATTTTAACAGTTTCTACGTCTGAGCTGACTCCTGACTCGTATAGCCTTGTTAATGCCCCATAACCATAGGTGGGCGCGATAACCGATAAATCCCAAATTATAATACAATATTGATTATTGACTATATATAGCGTTATTTTATAATACAATAGTAAAAATATTTGAATACTGTTTCTTAGTTTCTTACCTGGTGAGGCTCTCCTGCATCTCTTTATAGGTTTAGAGGATCCTCCTCACAGCTCGGACCTACATATTTCTGCCTCCAAGGCACGCGCGGCTCGCCCCTGTGCTAAACTGGAATCAAAAACTGAACTGAAATTATCGATTATCGCTAGGTTGGAACCAAAAGTATCGGCGATACCGATTAATCGATAATGCAAAAAAATAGCAGATAACCCGATATCTTTATCGCGATAACGCCCACCTATGCCCATAACGTACCTATCCATCTCATTATTATGTATGCAAATATTAGATTCTTAAATCAGTCATTTTCAAATATATTTCATTCATAAATAAAATGTTCTTAAAAAAAAAACGATACTTTAAACATACTTATTCTCATTACCCTTGTCTATACACTCTTTCGCTGGCAGAAGTTAAACTACGTTGACTGTGGTTAATAATTGGATGGAATATATGTGGGTTCTGGGTAATAATCACATGATATAGAATTGTAAATCGTAGTTCGGATTCTACGTTAGGCTGTAGGTTCCAATTCTGATATAAGTCTGGAATCAGTTTAAAAGGGGTAGCAAAACTATGCAAAAAAATTAACCTTGGTCATTAATGTGCAGTTAAATCTATGGTTATGTAGTAAAGGCAAAAAAAAAAAAAAAAGTAATTGCAATTAACTTATCTGTATTCGAAATTTGCGTCTAACTGTTTAAGTGCGACCAGCAAAGCTTTACATAAGCTTCAATGTGGTCCTGCTGCTTAAAATTAGGGCCCATCCCTCTTTTACAGGGTGAACCCCCTTAGAGTGGCAACGGTTTGGGGTGCCCCCCCCCCTCCTACCATTCTGCAGACATGTCTTAATCTTGTTGGGAACCAGCGTTTTTACAGATTATTGGTCTAGTGTGGATGATGGCCCTTTGGAGACCTCTCCTGAAATTGAAATTGTCCCGGATGTGCACCTACCCCAAATGGCAGGGTCTTCCAAACGTGCGGACAAAGATTATGCTAAATACCCCCGAGCAAAAGTCCGCCCCTATGCAAGATCCTACTGAGGCGGTACAGGCGCCCAAGGACTGAGGAGAATAGGGAGCGCCTCACTTTCTTGGAGCTCCTGTTGCCACCTATTGGAGTTCCCTATTTCAAAGAACGTTGAGGTCCCTCATCGAGAGACTACCAGGCGTCTCTGAACCCGCTGCCTTAAAACGCTTTCCAGTTATCCGTTCCACTGATTGCAGCATCTTGGCGGAATGTCGCATGTTCCATCAGAAGGTAGTTTTAACTAGGTTGATTGGTAGAAAGCCGAAGGTTACTCGTTTCTTGTACGGGAGCCTTCTGGCGAATGTGGTGGCCTCTTCCGAAGCTACCATGTCGAGGTTTAGTGAGTGGGTAATCCCAGTCCCACTTCAAAGACATATAATTTTATTACCGCACCGGGGTGAAGCGGAGGTGAAGCGTATCCAATACACCTACCTTAGCCACTTCGGGTGAATAATAATAACCCCAGTGCGTACCCTTTGATCAAAACTAAGATGATGATCCCTTGAGTGTGTCCCCATTCAGTAAAAGCCAATCATGGATGGATCGGTGTAATATTGAGATTAAGCCGAGTGGATTGCTTAATAATTGCCAAAGGATCGTCCAAAATAGTTAAACACACAGATACAAAAATAATCTTTAATGTACATGAATTTGAAATAAGCAACAGCGTATATAAATATAAATAGAATTAATCTTGCACTGAATAAATAAGTCTACAAAAATGTCTTGGGGATTACTTGAAAATTACTCACTGGGATGCTTGCGTCTTAATGACACCCGATAGAACGAATCGAATATTATTATTCAGTTAAACACTGAATTAAACACTTCTAATACTCGAGGTTATGGGCTCAGGATGGGAAGTCTAGTTCACAAACAAACTGGCGAAGTTACGGGAGGGATAATTCAACTAACGATAGCTTTGAATTCTCATAAGTATTTTTGAAAGTGACGGTGAAGATCTTCTTCTGGTGACGATGATCGCACCTAGTCCGCCGTCCGAGGTTACCGAATGAGAAGGTAATCCTAGACCGGTGATATGCTGATCCTATGCCGGATCACGAAGGCAAGCCAACTGTGACTCAAATCGAACTTCTTCTTCCTCGAAGTGCCTGTCCGATTATTTGGCTCCTGGAGTGGGTAGTCAAAAATCGATTAACTAGCTACGTCTAGGGTAATCCGCAGAGGGAGGTCCTGTATAACCTCTGACTATGAAGGTGGGCCTGCGAGAAGTTTGGCACCTACAAATACCGTGACGGCTACAACCAATTCCCTGAGAAGTTCCTTTCTTGCAATGAGCGAACTGTTTCTTCTGTGGATCCAGCTCCACCTCACAACGTAGGTCCAAGGTCTTCCCTCACGGGCAGAAATCGAGAGAGAGCACCGAATTTTCATAAAATCCATATCGCCACGCGAAAGACCTTTTTCATCTGTGGCCAGATAGTATGAGTCTTTCACACCTCCGAGCCACGTCGCAGTTTACGACGGCGGGAAAAGAGGTGATAGAGAATTCGAGGCTGATGCATTTGGAAATACGGGAGGGACACGTAGCTTGTGTCGGAGTATTTCTGCGTACACTAATGTACGCGGTATTTAGACTTCTACATATCAGTATTGGTGCTCTTCGGACACTAAATACGTCGCCTATGAAGGCGATACCGCACTCTACCATGAATTTCCTGAAAGGGGCTGGTTTATGTGAGGAAATATGTGAACTATTGAAAATACATCACAAAGGAGCTTGTGTCTTGTCTTGATCTTTTTTTATTTTTGTTATTTACTTGTTTTTTTTTAATTTAGCCTAGTATTAGAATTGCGTAAATTACGGCATATTTTGCCCTAATAGGGTGTCGCCAGATGGGCTATTAAAATTTTAGCAAAATTCCGACACATTTGTGTTGTGTCCCAGTCTGGGAGATCTTCGCGTAGTTCACCTATCCATGTAGGGGGACAAGCGCGTTCGCTACTGCTTGTCTCTGGTAGTTCTGGGCGGGTTCCTGTTCTCAGACTTTAAGACCGTACGACTTTCCAGAGGAGGCTGGCCTATTCCGGCGTTGCGGCCCGCCTCATACCACTCTCGAACACATTCTACACTTGTAGCCATACGATTTCGGAAGAAGAGACGGTCTGCACGCTGATTGGATACCTTTGGGTGTCTCTATACCTACTTCGGAGCAATGCACCTTTATCTTCGAGCATCTTGGCGGTCAAGGAGATGGTTCTTACAAGCGCATTAGTCCTAGCAGAAATTTCTGCTAACGAGGGGCCACAGCGTTCAAGGGTATAGTTTCTGGGAGAAGGGTTTTTTGCCCTCCACTCACCCACCTTTATCACTATGCTAACTAGTAGGTGGTTAAATATGGTTGGTTGGCCGATTAATTTTGTGCTAGGTATATAACTCATAATTAGAATTCGAAGATAACTTCAATTATTTGTAATTTATGCAACTATGCAAATACCATAATATGACAAACCAGGCAATGGCTTCGACAATTCCTCCTACAGGGGGAGCTTGCCCTTCGCTGCTGAAATTAAAATTAAAATATTAAAAAAAGCAGCCATGGCTAAATTTGTATAAATTTTCTGAACTTCACCATTTGTAATTCTTTGGTTTTAAAAAAAATTCACAAAATTTCGATACTTATATTATTTCTGAACTTAATTATTTTTTATATATATTATAAAAGAATTATTAGAAATAACTGATAAAAAAATAAGTCATAACCAAACTAAGATGAAATTATTATTCAAATACTTAAAAATTCTCTTAAATTATAGAGTTAGTGATGATGATGATAACAGAACATAATAGATACTGTACATATAGTATATATACATAAATATACATTATAGATATTTACAATTGTGTGCATCGAAATATGTAGATGTATCTGCCCAAACTTAGGCTATGATTGTACAATTCTTTTTATCTACAATTTTTCATGTTTTTTTTTTATTTTACATATAAGCCGTGAATAAAACAAAACTTTCCCCTTTAGTTTATTGTTTGTTTTTCTAGAATCGGACAGCTTACACCTGGCCCCCCAGAAGGCAACATCAGACAAGCACCATGTGACCACCGTCTCGATTTCAAGTCCCACGGACTCGTGCAAAACGGACCAAGCACCAGCTAAAAACTCCTTAAGTCAATCTCGTGGTACCGAGTCTCGGCCACCTTCTCAAATTCATTCCTACCTGCCGAAACACCCCAAACAACAGCCTATTATCAGCTACGAAAAGAACAAATCAGTTAGGATCTTCGTCAAGGAGGTGCCACCTCCAGACCTCCTTCTGACGACTAATGGCAAAAGACACTCGCGTTTACAAGACGCCGAGGAGGATGACTTTGAAGAAGGTTGGAAGAGGAAGTCTTTCTCAGAGAAAAATCGAAACGTTAACACTTGGGGGTCTGATTCAAACACCAGTCCGAATCATCACGAGTATGACCGTTCGGACAAGAACAAGGAGGAAGAGGAAGGCATTAAGGTAGTAGTCCTACTGTTTTTAGCACTAATATTGGATGATTTATGTAAAGGCCTAGTGGAACACTAATGGGTTTTAGATTTCAAACGGTTGGTTTTGGTTCTTGGCTACTAAAAGCTGTTTTTATGGTTTGACTGACGTTCAACTAGTCTCAAAAGCTATAGTGCGGTGGGATTAGTGTACCAGCACGTTTCGGGAGAACTTTGCTAGACGTAATAACTCTTAAGCTTCTTTCCAGGTTCGGCCACTTTTGGAAACTAATTGGAGAAACTCCTCTCGTGCTTCTGTTCTGGATGAGCCACCCTCATCAGATGACTGTCAAAGGTCCACATCTACACTTGTCAACACAAATCCATCCAAAGTTAGCTTCATTTAAATACATAAGCCATTTTCTTTGATTCTTGCATGTATAAGTGTGAATTTACTTGCACAAACTGAGTTCTAAGCTGTCCTGTTTCGTTTCATTGTTGCCGAACGTGTATTCGCTAATTCGCAATCAACCAAACATTCGTGGGCAAGGTTCATGGTTGCAATACATCACACCATTGTTCTGGATGAGCCACCCTCATCAGATGACTGTCAAAGGTCCACATCTACACTTGTCAACACAAATCCATCCAAAGTTAGCTTCATTTAAATACATAAGCCATTTTCTTTGATTCTTGCATGTATAAGTGTGAATTTACTTGCACAAACTGAGTTCTAAGCTGTCCTGTTTCGTTTCATTGTTGCCGAACGTGTATTCGCTAATTCGCAATCAACTAAACATTCGTGGGTAAGGTTCACGGTTGCAATACATCTCACCATGACTTTTTAATTGTTTTTCCTACACCATTGTCTTGTTTGCCCGAGGTAATATTTTGTCTCATTTTTAATTTCGAAATGCATTTAGCCATATTTTAAAAAAAATCATTTTAGTATAAAATTTGGAAAGATTCTAGTGGACGCCTTCTTAACCTTATATTTTCATAAATTCTGCCACTTTTCTTTTAATTGATTTAAAATTAACAAAGGTTACCTAATATAAAGATGCTACAATTCTTAGCTTAACCACTAATAACCTGTCGAGTTCAATACCCGGTTCCTATGTTCACTAACTGGGAGGGGTGAGTGTGCCTTTCACCCTTCTACAAGTGGCTGTCAGTTCTTAAAAGTGACTCCTATTTACATACCCGTGGAGGAATTCTAAAAAATTACGACTCCTATTTACATACCCGTGGAGGAATTCTAAAAAATTCCGACTCCTATTTACATACCCGTGGAGGAATTCTAAAAAATTACGACTCCTATTTACATACCCGTGGAGGAATTCTAAAAAAATACGACTCCTATTTACATACCCGTAGAGGAATTCTAAAAAATTACGACTCCTATTTACATACCCGTGGAGGAATTCTAAAAAATTACGACTCCTATTTACATACCCGTGGAGGAATTCTAAAAAATACGAAAGAAGCAGATTTTTGCCGGAATTTCTCGGATCCGTTACCTTTTTTAATTCCGTTATCCTTTGTCTCGTGTCGAAGTGGTCAGATTTCGTTTCTTTGAAAGAAAAAGCAATTTTTTTTTGCTTTTTAGTAAGCCCCTCCCACTAAAGCCTTTTCATTTCCACTGCACGTTACCGCCATTATTGGGTTAGGCCTATTTGACACGAAATTTTTAATAGTATCCCAAATAGGCCTCCCTTTTCTCTAAGAACAAATAGGCCTAGGTAGTGCAAAAATGAGATTTTTATTGTTTTCTTGCCTCAGTTTTATCACTTAAAGCTAAGTGGTTTTCGTTGTCGCAATCTCGCATCGAAAGAGTAATTATCAGAATACAATAACCATAAAATACAATTTTCTGCCTGTTATTTACAACGATTGGGTAGAGGTACCCAACCCATGCCATGCATGATTAATAATGTTGGCTATATTAAGTTTAATCATATACCATTGTTATTAATCCTTTTTTATATTCATTCGACGATCCTTGCTCCTTGCCTCCTTTACTCGCTGAATGAACAACTCTTCCGGCTTTGCACGAATTCTATTTCCCTCAATAACTAACATTTTGCCTGTTCTTTTTTTATTATATTTATATGAAAGGAGCTGCATAAAGTGGTGAAGTTAAGGAAAGTGAAATGTATGGAAGGGAGGTAGTCAGGGTAGCTAAATTCTATGCTGAATCGCATTCCCCTTGAATATCTCGACGTTCTGTGACTCATGTATCCTAGACTGGCGCCCAAAATCGGTCAATGACGAGTGTGCACAGATTCTACACCCCTTCGGTCTTTTCCTCCCAAACATTCACTCCTGACCATTGATTTTTCTTCATTTTCCAGATCAATAAATTAACAAACGAGTGTCAGCGAGGAGGAATTTCAGTCTTCTGCGGGGTGGCCGTCGTCATTGGGTCAGCCGCGTGTCTCCGATTACCGGGGATGTTGCTGACATATGGAGTGGGTAGGTGGCGAAGAGTAAACGTCTATAAACTAACTTTTCAAGAAACCTTGCCATGACGAGAACATGATCTAGTTAGAATCCTGAACTTTGACCTATTTAAAACTCTCCCTTACTAAAACCTAGCCCAGGGACTCAGCACCCCGTCCGACCCCAGCTTAGCCTCTTCTCCTTCCTTCAAAACACTTGTTTCCTCGCTTTTCATACAACCTCTCCCACAACTTTCAATGGTCAGCCTCTAATTTCACAGGGTAGATGCTGACCTTCTTCTCAAGCCAACCGTCCCGGATCGGGGCTGAGGGGGGAGGGGACAATGTTCCCTAACCCCTGAGCTCCGGTTCGGGATGGGTTTTTTTTAACAACTTGCTTCATCCCCACCCATACCTTCCTCACATCCCTTTTCCTCTCCTCTTCACATTCTATCCATTTTTACGCCGTGTTCAAGGTGAAGCATCTATGCCGATGGACTGCCAGGCCACCAGGCGGGAGGGGTGGTCCGAAATGGCGGCGCCTGGCTCTGCCAGGCCTGTAAGCACCTCTTGCAGTGCGGGCAACTGCAAGAGGTGATGAGCTATTGCGTCCCGTAGCACAAATAGGGTCACCATGCCCAATGATGAAAATAGAAAAAAACCCAACCCCCAACTTCCCCAAGAACATCAACGGAGCCGCCCTCGGGCAGCTCCACCGAGAAAATGGAGGTCCCCCCCTTGTGCTTGCGCAGGGGAGCCTCCATACTTTTTTAACCGGAGAGGAGGCTTACTCCTCTCCTATGCCTACGGGTGTAGGGGACTCTCCCTCACCCCCTTCTCTGGAGGTGCTTTCGGGCACCTCCCTATCTCCAGCGGCAGTCCCTCCTTTGCTTTCTAAGGGGACTACCAAGAAAGCCAGCAGACAGCCCACTGCCGACCGCCCCTCGTGTAAGCGGCTCGGGAGGGCAAACCCCCTTAGGGGGGAGAGGGAAGCCAGGCCCCTTCGGTCGCTTCCCTCAAAAGACCTGCTGGCAAGAATATTAAACCTTGCCGGGGTCAAGGCCTGTGCCTCCCCACTAAAGACTCATGACGCTGCCAAGGGAACCTGCGATGTCCTGGGAGGCGATGGCCAACTGGAGGCCCCTCCTGTGATAGACATGGTCCTTGAGGAAAACCAGCCTCAGATGGTAGGGCCTTCCATGGGGAGGAATCTGGGCTCGGCGCCAAGCACCGAACCCGAATCCACCCCTATGCAAGGTCCTCCTCAAACGGCTGGGGATTTTCAGGCAGTACAAGGAGGAGAGGGATCTCCTCCGGATGATGCCCCTGCGACCACCAGGACCTTCTCCATTTCGGAGAGGGACCTGGCTGAGGCGGGTACATCTGGCCTAGGGGCTTCTACCGGCGGGGGTGAGAAGCGGGTTCATTCCACGCCCTCCTCTCCAAAAAAGAAGGCCAAGACCAAAAAGACAAAGAAGACTCGGGGCACCTCTCCATCCGCGGGGGCTGCGGGGACGCATGGGTCTGCTGCCACTCTGACAAGCAACCAAGCCAAGATCGGCACATCCGGCCCCTCTGCCCCCCCGGTTACGGAGCCCCTGACAAAGACCAAAAGTGCACAGGGTGGATCCTCGATGACATCAGGGCCCCTGATTCAGAGGTTACCTGGCGTTTTCGAGCCTGCTGGCTTCAAACGCTACCTCGGTATTCGCTCCACTGATGGCACCATGTTGTCCAAGGGCAAAAGGATCCATCAGAGGAGAGGATTAGCTAGTGCAATTGGTAGAGAGCCGAAGGTGACCCGTTTCTCGGACAGGAGCCTTCTGGTGAATGTGGCGAATCCCGCCGAGGCGGCCAAGATAAGTGCTCTTCGGACACTTGATGACACCCCGGTGAGTGTGACGCCGCACTCTACCATGAACTTTGTGAAAGGAGTAGTTTATGCGAGGGAACTCGTTGACTACTCCATTGAGGACATCACCCTAGAGCTGGCCGACCATGGGGCGGTCAAGGTCGAACGTGTGATGAGAAAACAGGGAGGGGCCTCGAGACCGACCCCTATACTCTTCGCCACGTTCGACTGTGACAAGCTCCCTGAATCGGTGCGTGCCGGTTGGTACCGCTACCGCGTGAAGACATTCGTGCCACTGCCGCAGCGGTGATATTACCGTCACTGCTTCGGCCATACGGATCGCTCATGTAGACGTGCAAAGTCGGGGTCCTCCGAAGTCTGTGTAAATTGCTCCAAGGTCGCACACGATAAGTCCAAATCATGTGTGGCCAAGTGTGTCAAATGCGGAGAGCCGCACCATGCTTTTTCGAAGCAATGTGGTGCATATCTCCTGGAGAAAGAAATCCTGGCCGTTCAGGCCCAGGATCGACTCTCATTCCGCGAGGCTAAGGACTTGGTCCTGGCGTGCCCAGCTCTGCCTGGGACATCATATGACTCAATAGTTAGAAAAGCACCCTCTGCTCCTGGCCCATCCAGGTCAACGACCACGGTCGTTTCCGCGCCCATTCGGAGCCCTTCTGCGGGCTCTACCCAACCCGGGCGCTCCCCTGATAAAGCTGGCGGCAAAAAGGGTTCATACCCAGCCCCGGCTAAAACCAGGGCTCCCCCCTCTTCCCCAAGCGTGACCGTCTCCCGTAAGGCGAAACGGCCACGCGCCTCCACCGAGTCATTAGATTCACAGGAGGCAACACCCCTGAAGATGGTTGCTAGGCCATCTTCCGGGGTTCCTAAAGCTTTTCCCCGAAAGGAGGACAGCAACAAAGGAGCTTCGGCTCCTTCGCCCACGCCTCGAGGTGGAGCGAGTGGCTCGGAGACGGTGGTTCCTCGAAAAGAGGGCCCACCGCCTCCGAACCCGCAACGCCCGCCTAAGGTTTCGAGGCGGAGGGAGGAAAAGACTCGCATGGCGAGCCCAACCTCCCCCAATAAGTCCTCGAAGGCGACAGCGCCTTCAGCACTTTGTCCGGCCAACAGCGCCCGGGGTTCTGCCCCCGGGAAGCGTACGGCCATTCCCGTGAGGGTCTTCAGTTCGAGGAGGGCCCCGCGTTTCCTCCGAGCTAGGCTTGGAGGGCGTATTCCTTCAATGGAATTGCCGTGGACTCCGGGCCAACTGGGAGGAGCTGCGAAGGCTCGTCTCGTCCCGTTCCCCGTTAGCTATCTTTTTGCAGGAGACCATGCTAAGCGCGTGCCCGCTGCCTGCCCTCCCGGGGTATAAGGGTCTTGCGACCCCACCACCGCGGGATTGCCGGGCTGGGGGATGCGCGGTTTACACCAGGCATGATGTCTCCGTTCTTTCTTTCTCTTTTGATACCTCCTTTCAGGCAGTGGCTGTGTAGCTGCACCTGGATAGGAGGTATACTCTGATTTCTGCGTACATTCCAACGTCAGCTGACTTCGACGCGGGGGACTTCCGCCGCGTCGTGGCACGGTTGCCGAGGCCCTATCTCTTGCTTGGAGATCTGAACGGCAGGCATCCTCTCTGGGGAGATTACTCCATAAATCCCAGGGGACAAGTCCTTGCCGATCTGATCGAAGAGCTTGAGATGGGTGTCCTAAACGTGGATGAGTTTACGCATCACTGTTCGAAAACCGCTTCATTTTCTTGCCTTGACCTATCTTTGTGCTCTTCGGATTCACAGCCTGATTTTGATTGTGGAGTGGTCGATGACCTCCATGGTAGTGATCACTTTCCCATTCAAATATCATTTTCAGGGCAACTGCCGCCTGAGAGACCACCTCGGTGGTGCTTGGCGCGGGCGCGGTGACATGCATTTCAGGAAATGACTGAATTTTCTATCTCAGTCGAGGAGTTTGGTCGGTAGATGTGGCCGTTGAGTTCTTCTCCGGCAACCTCATCGCCGTGAGCCTGACTACTGTTCCTAGGACGTCTGGCCGTTTTGCACGCCGACCACTCCCATGGTGGTCGGCCGAGTGTGAGACGGCCCTCAAACAGAAGCGTTATGCTTACATGCGCTATAAGCACCGCCCGAACGATTTCACTGTCGGTAAATGTCATCGGGCTAGGGCTAGGTTCCGGTATATTTCGAAGCATGCCCGCCGCTCTTCTGGGCGGGCATACGTGTCTTCACTTAACGGGAAGACCCCTTTAGCTGAGGTGTGGAAGCGAGTCAGAAGGATTCGGGGCAAGTTCTCGCAGGACCCCCCTCCCGTTCTCCAGGAGAATGGGACCGCAATCTCGGACCCCGCGTCCGTGGCGGAATCCTTAGCGACCGCTTTTTCCGCATTCTCTAGCCGTGATGCTGCTCAGCCAGCATTCAATGCACGTCGTGATGTCGCGGAAGGCCGCCGGCTGGACTTTAGCTCCAGAGGTGGAGAACCCTTCAACGACAAGTTTACTGAGAGTGAGTTGCGTTCCGCTCTCGCTTCGTGCGCAGACACCGCCCATGGTCCGGACGATGTTCCGTACGACATGCTTCGACACCTGGGTGAGCGAGGCATGGCCTTTCTGTTAGATTTGTTCAACAGAATCTGGGTGGAAGGTCTTCTCCCAGACTCCTGGCGAATCGCTACTGTGCTCGACTTTCGCAAGCCGGGGAGAGATCACTCTACTCCGACCGGTTGCCGCCCAATCTCTCTAACTTCTTGCGTGTGCAAGTTGATGGAGAAATTTCCTGGACAGCGGAGGCCATCTGTCTTCTGCACAGTGCGGCTTCCGTAAGTTCCACTCCACGTCGGATGCTCTGCTCCGACTGGAAAATGCCGTCTGCGAGGCTTTCCTTCGTAAACAGCACTACGCCACGGTGTTTTTCAACCTGGAGAAGGCCTATGATACCGCATGGCGATACGGTATCATGGAGACTCTCCACACGATGGGGGCGAGGGGACGCCTCCCAATGTTTATATCTGAATTTTTGCGAGATCGTCGATTCCGCGTACGGGTGGGGGAAGCCCTCTCCGGCCCTAAGGAGCAGGAAGAGGGTGTCCCGCAGGGAAGTATCCTTAGTGTCACACTCTTTGCCCTTAGCATCAACGGCATCACCTCGGTGCTGCCGGAAGATGTTCTCGCTACGCTCTACGTAGACGACCTTTCGATCTCTTTTGGCGCAGCCCAGATGCCAACTCTGGAGCGTCGACTCCAACAGGCATTAAACCGCGTCTCTCGCTATGCTGAAGCGCACAGGTTTCGGTTTTCTTTGGCCAAGACTAAGGTGGTGCACTTCTGCCGCCATCCACGGCTTCACCCCGAACCAGATTTGTTTCTTAATGGGGTGCGCCTGGATGTGGTTTAGTCGCACCGTTTCCTTGGTCTTGTATTCGACCGACGCCTCACCTGGGAGGCTCTTATTCGCAGCCTTAGGGTCTCTTGTACCCGCGTGATGGACATTCTACGTTCCGTAACGTTCAGCGCTTGGGGCGCTGATAGGGCTACTGCCTTACTTTTTTATCGATCCTTCGTTCGCTCGAAGCTCGACTACGGATGCGAGTTTTATGCATCCGCAGCCGAGTGTTTATTGCGGAAGGTGGATTCGATCCACCACACCGATCTTCGCCTTGCGACCGGTGTCTTCCGCACTTTCCCCATTGAGAGCCTGTTGGTCGATGCTGGGGAGATGCCACTTGCTCTGCGCCTCGTGCAGTGCATCACTTGCCTGTACGCGCGAGCCCGGCGCCTATCTCAGTCGCCAACAGCTCTCACTGCATCCGCAGCTGATCTCGATGGTGCCTATGCCGCCGAGAGACGCCAGTCATACCCTAGGCCCTTTGGGTTTAGGGCCAGGAAACTCCTTCGAGAGGTAGATATAGCTCTCGGGCCGGTGGCGCCCCTGGTTCTGCCCAGGACGCCACCCTGGAGGGTACCACATTTGGCTATTTGTCGCCATGCCTCTGCTCCCACAGCTTGTACTGCGCCGGGAGTATTACGTTCGACCTTTTTAGAGCACACATCGTGTCACGCTGGAACCGTGCCAGTGTATAGGGATGGCTCCAAGTCCCAAGAGGCGGTCGGCTTCCACGCCGTATTCCCTCTGTTTGAAGTCAGTGGGGCTCTACCAGGCGCTGCGTCTGTCTTCACGGCCGAGCTGGTGGCAATACACCACTCGGTAAGGGAGATTACACGACGTGCCCGGTTCGGAGACCGGATTGTGATCTATAGCGACTCACAAAGCGCCCTGAGTGCTCTCGGGGCATTGGAATCTCCGCATCCCCTGGTTCGCGATATCCGTGACGCCACGGTTTTGGCGAGCCGGGCAGATGTCGAGATTATCTTCTGCTGGGTTCCTGGACATGTAGGAATTGCGGGGAATGAGCGCGCCGATGAGGGCGCCAAAGAGTCCGCGAGGATTCTGCGACCGGACCAGCATTTCGCTCTTCCTCACACCGACTACATGGCAGGAATACGGGTGGCTCTTCGGACGACTTGGCATAGAAGATTGGAGACGGTCGAAGGGAACTTAAAGTTGCGTGCCATTGCGCCGCGACTGTTCCACAGGACCTATCCCCCAATGCCGCGGTGGCTTCAGGTTGCTTTCTGTCGTCTCCGAATCGGGCACACTCGTGTGACGCATCGCTATTTGATGGAGCGCTCGCCTGCGCCTTATTGCAACGACTGCGTCGTCCCCCAGGCTGTTCGGCACATTCTTGTCGAATGTCCCAGTCTGGGTGATCTTCGCGCACGACACCTGTCCCGGTACCGGGATGGGCGGGGTCGCTACCGCCTGTGCCTTGTATTCGGGACGAGTGCGTGCACTTTGACTGGTGGACTTGTTGACTTTTGGGGGGAGGCCGGCCTTCTCCCTTTCATTTAACCAGGTTTAATTGTTGTTTTTGTTATTGTTTTTGTTTTGTTATTGTTATTGTTATTGTTATTTCTTTTTATTGTTGTTTCCTGTTCAATTTTTTAAAGTAGCCTAGAACTAGGCTATTTGTTTACGGCGACTTATGCCTAAGTCGGCAGTCGCCAGATAGCCCCTTAAATAAAAAAAAAGAAAGAACCTAGCTCATCTACAACCTTGACCCTTTCTAGAATTCTAGCAATGTGTAACTAAAACTTTGCCGCCTTCTGTCTCGAACTTGTCGCCTATCTCAAACGTCACCCCTTCCGCGAACATGTCCCCTCCCCTGCTGCATAGAATGAGCCACCTTCCCTGCTGCATAGAACGAGCCCTCCCCCCCCCCCACTGCATATAACATTCCCCCAACCCTGTTGCGCACAACATGCGTTAACGTTGCCTTCCATCCCCTGTTGCGTACAACGTTGACCCCCCCCCCCTTGTTGCTTCCCCCCTCGCTCCCTCGCAGCTGTACTTTATTTATTTATTATTAAGTATTATCATTATTTTTTTAGGATTAATTATTTCTTATTATTAGGGCAATCCTCTCAACCTTTTCTACCCACACTTTGCACCAGGAGAACTCTTTCCACCTGGACAGAGCTCGGTCCACTAGCCATGGTGCCTTGATGGACTGCACGCCATTCTGGGATCACTTAGCAGCAGGGTATGATAATAATAGCTGATCGATCACCCACTCTACTCGTTAGTGGACCCGCGAATCTCTACTTCTCTTCATCACATACCTTCATACTCCTTTCCGCACTTGCCCTTCTATCCACAGAGGTTCTGAATGCCAGGCGCACTTTCGTCCTCTTTTGGGTCCTTAGTCAGGTGGCAGTGTATTTCGTGAGGTCGCTCACTTCCTGCTGTGAAGGCGGAAATCCCGCTGGCTAGGGGTGTGTCGGGCCGTTGACTTTACTCACCTTCCTCCAGTACACATAATCTGGCTGCGCCGGCACCATCTTTTATGGTTATTGTTCCACCATCTTCATCGCCATAGGCCTAACTACTATTCGTATAACATCTGATCGTTTTGCACGCCGTCCGCTTCCTTGATGGTTGGCAGAGTGTGAGACTGCCATCAAACAGAAGCGATATGCCTATATGCGCTATAAGCGCTGATTGAACGATTTCACTGTCGGTGAAATTCGTCAAGCTAGGGCTCGGCTCCCGTATGTTTCGAAACGCACCCGCTGCTCTTCCTGGCTGGCATACGTGTCTTCACTTAATGGCAAGACTCCTCTAGCAGAGGTGTGGAAGAAAGTCGAAAGAATTCGGGGTAAGTTCTTGCATGACCCGCCTCCCGTTCTCCAGGAGAGGAAACCACAATCTCGAACCTTGCTTACGTGGCGGAGTCTTTCGCTACTGCTTTCTCCACATTCTCTAGCTGAGATGATGCTCCGCTAGCATACAATGCATGTCGCAATGTCACCGAAGGTCACCAACTGGCCTCTATCACCAGAGACGAAGAATCCTTCGACGACAATTTTATGTTGAGTGAGTTCCGTTCTGCTCTCGCTTCATGCCAGAACACCGCCCCTGGTCCCGGCGATGTCCCGTATACCATGCTCCGATAACTAGGTCAGCGAGGCATGGCATTTCTGTTAGATTTGTTCAACAGGATCTGGAGAGAGGGTATCTTCCGAGGCTCCTGGCGAATGGCTACTATGCTCTCTTTTCGTAAACTGGGGATACATCACTCTACCAAGGCTGGTTTCCGCTCAATCTCTTTAACCTCCTGCATTTGCAAGTTGATGCAGAAATTGGTAAACGTTAGATTTGCTTTTTATTAGACAGTGGAGGCCACTTTTCTTCCGAATGGAAAATGCTGTCTGCGAGGCCTTCCTTCTTACACGGCACTACGCCACGGTGTTTTTCGATCTGGAGAAGGCCTATGATACCGCGTAGTGATGCGATATACTGGATACTCTCCAGACGATGAAGGCAAGGGGAGGCTTCCCAAACTCTATATCTGAACTTTTGCGAGATCGTCGATTCCGCGTACGGGTGGGGGCAGCCCTAGCCGGCCAATGGAGCAGGAAGAGGGTGTCCCCCAGTGAATTGTCCTCAGTGTCGCACTCTTTGCCCTGAGCATCAACGGTATCACCTCAATGCTGGCCAGATGATGTTCTCGCTACGCTTTACGTGGACGACATCTCGACAACATTTGGTACAGCCCAGATGCCAACTCTGCAGCCTCAACCCAAACAGGCCTTGAACCGCATCTTTTACTATGTCGAAGCGCTCAGGTTTAGGTTTCGGTTTTCCTTGGTCAAGACTACGGTGGTACACTTCTGCCGTCATCTACGGCTCCACCTCGACCTGGACTTGTTCCTAAACTGGGTTCATCTAGAAGTGGTAGATTCGCCCTGTTTGTTTGGTCTGTTTTTAACCGGCGCCTCATTCGCAGCCTTAGCTTCTTTTGTACCTGCGCTATGGACATTCTTCTTTCTGTGATGTTCATCAACTGAGGTGTTGATAAGGTTACTACCTTGATCTTCCATCGATCCTTTGTTTGTTCGAAGCTTGACTATGGATGCAAGTTTTATGCATCCGCAGCCGAGCTTGTCTTGCAAAACGTAGACTCGATCCACCAAACGAGTCTTCGCCTGGTGACCAGTACCTTCCGCACGTCCTCATTGGGAGCCTACTTGTCGATGCTCGTTCTCCGTCGTACACAGAGCATTCTCCGTATGTACATGCGAGCCCTACGCCACCCTAGTAGCCAAAGGTTTTCACTGCATCTGCAGCCGATCTTGACCGGTCCTATGCCGCCGAGAAACGCCATAACGCTTATGGGTTATGGCTGAGACTCACAAAGCGCCTTGAGTGATCTCTGTGTATTGGTATCTACACAGCCCCTGGGTTGCGAGTCGGGTAGATCTCGAGATTATCTTCTGCTGGGTTCCTGGACACTTGAGAATTGCGAGGAATGAGGGGGCCAAGGAGTCCGCGAGGACTCTGCGACCGGACTAGCGTTTTGCTCTTTCTCACACCGACTACATGGCAGGAATACGGGCAGCCTCCGGGCTGCTTGGCAAAGAAGATGGGAGACGGTCGAGAACTTAAAGTTGCGTGCTATTGCGCCGCGACTGTACCCATGGACCTACCAATGCGGGGACGACTTCAGGTCACTTTTGTCGTCTTCGAATTGGACGCACTCGCTGCTCTTCTTCACTGTATCGAACGACTGCGTTGTTCAGCACGTTTGGCTGAATGTCTCAGTGTGGATAATCTTTGCGAAGGTTACCTGTCCCGGTACCGGGACGAGCGGGGTCGCTACCGCTTGTCTCTTACACTAGAGACAGTTCGTGCACACAGACTTGTGGACTATCTGACATTTTGGAGGAGGCTGGCCTCCTCCATTTTATTTGACTTTCTTTGCTGTAGGTCGCATGTTCCTGCGCAGGGGGGAGGCGTGCCCCCCCTGCGCCTGACTCCGGATCGTGCTTCCTTCTTGTTTATTTTTTGCTTCATGTTCTGGTTTTATTTTGTTGTTTTTTTGTATGTTTTTAATTTACGGTGCCGTTAGCCCTTGAATACAGTCGCTAGATTAGCGTTAAAACACTCCCGCCCCACTCAATCCCCCTTCTAATCCCTCCCCTCCCCTTGCCCCCCTGTTCATCCGCCTGCCTCCTCACCCCATCATCATTTCATCACTCGCGCCTCATTCCATCGCTCCCTCACCCCATCGCTTCCTCACCCCATGGCTCCCTTGACCCATCGATCCCTCAACCCATGGCTCCCTCACCCCATCGTTCCCTCACCCCATCGCCCCTTCGTCTCGTCCAAGCCCCATCCACTCCACTCGCATCGCCCCACCCTATGTCCTCAACCTTTCCCCCTCACCTCACCTCACCCCACCCCGTCCCCTCACCTCGCTCTAATCCGTCCCTTCCGTCTCGCCCCGCCTCAACCTGTCCCTTCCGGTTCGCCCCCACCCGTCCCTTCCAACCCCTCGCCCCGACTCGCGCCGCTTCGCCCCTTGTCCCGACCCCTTCACCTCGCCCCGCCCATACCCCCCTCCCTCACACACGCACCTTCACTTCACCCCGCCCAAGTGGGCAGTCTCAGATAGGCTCCTAATTTTTTTTTAAATCACCCCACCCCACCCCACCCCTCACACCACACCTCACCTACCCCCCCCCCACTCACCTTCCCTACTCACTCCCCCCATATTCATACCACCCCCATTCACCTCACCCCCACTCACCTCACCTCACCTACCCACTGCCCCCACCAACTCACCCCTCCACTCACCTCCATCCCCACTCACCCCACATCCCCACTCACCCTTCACCCCCACTTACCCCACCCCCCACTTACCCCACCCCCCACTCACCTCATCCCACTTTCCCCACCCCTCACCACCTCACTCACCCCACCTCACTCTCCTCACCTCACTCTCCTCACCTCACTCTCCTCACCCCACTCACCTCATCCCACTCACCTCATCCCACTTACTCCACCCCCCACTCACCTCATCCCACTTTCCCCACCCCTCACCACCCCACTCACCCCACCTCACTCTCCTCACCTCACTCTCCTCACCTCACTCTCCTCACCCCACTCACCTCATCCCACTCACCTCATCCCACTCTCCTCATCCCACTCTCTTTACCCCACTCACCCATCGCCCCACTCACCCATCGCCCCACTCACCTCACCTCTCGCCCCACTCACCTCACTTCTCGCCCCACTCACCTCACCTCACCCCTCGCCCCACTCACCTCACCCCTCGCCCCCGCATGCCTGGGAAGTTGATAATTTGTATGGATGTGTGGGTGGGTTGAGGCGTTAGAGTCGCTACGTGTGTCTGAACACGCAATGAAACAATAAGAGTAATAATGATGATAATAATGATGTTAATTAATAATTGAATGCACCACTAACTATCCATGTGAGAGGATGTTAACCCCTCGGATTAACCTTTGCAGGCTCCTTTCTTACGGCGTTCTTCGTGTGCCTTCTGGCTGTGGCCCTACCCTTGGGGTACCTCGAGTCTGGCCTGGCGCAGTTCAGTAATAACAGCGTCATCGGCATTTGGAGCCTAGTACCCCTTTTCCGTGGGGTTGGGTGGTCCACCGTCGTGGGGTGTCTCTATTGGGGTGCCACTACGGTGGGGCTCGCCGCCCCCTGGTTCCATTACCTCATCGCCCAAAATGAGCCCAGCCTCCTACAGGTAAGATAACTTCTCATCATGCTACCTTTCCAAGCCCGAAGAAGGGTATGCTGGTTGTGGTTAGGGGCTAGAGGAGTCCTTGTGACTGTTGGAATGACCATGGTTTGACACGGGTATGCTACCCCTTGTGAATGGGTGAAATTGGCCCCGATTCATTCAATTGAAGAGGATCGATTAAGTTTACATTTTTTAGGATTTTTCCAGTACGCCTTCCCGGATATTTCTCTGGACACATCCCCGGATATTTTCCTGCACACGTTCCCGGATATTTTTCTGCACACGTTCCCGGATATTTCCCTGCACACGTTCCCAGATATTCCCTGGACTCAGTCCCGGATATTTCCCTGGACTCTGTCCCGGATATTTCCCTGGATTCTGTCCCAGATATTTCCATGCACACGTTCCCGGATATTTGCCTGGACACCTTCACGTATATTTCCCTGGACACCTTCACGTATATTTCCCTGGACACCTTCACGTATATTTCCCTGGACTCTGTCTCGGATATTTCCCTGCTCACGTTCCCGGATATTTGCCTGCGCACGTTCCCGGATATTTGCCTGCACACGTTCCCGGATATTTGCCTGCACACGTTCCCAGATATTTCCCTGGACACCTTCCCGGATATTTCCCTGGACTCTGTCCCAGATATTTTCCTCGGCTCTGTCCCAGATATTTTCCTGGACTCTGTCACGGATATTTCCCTGGACACCTTCCCGGATATTTTCCTGGACACCTTCCCGGATATTTCACTGGACCATGTCCCAGATATTTTCCTGGACACCTTCCCAGATATTTCCTTGGACAGCTTCCTGGATATTCCCCTACACACTTTCCCGGATATTTTCCTACACACGTTCCCGGATATTTCCCTACACACGTTCCCGGATATTTGCCTGGACACCTTCCCAGATATTTTCCTGGACTCTGTCCTGGATATTTTCCTGGACACCTTCCCGGATATTTGCCTGGACACCTTCCCGGATATTTCCCTGGACTCTGTCCCAGATATTTTCCTCGGCTTTGTCCCAGATATTTTCCTGGACTCTGTCACGGATATTTCCCTGGACAGCTTCCCAGATATTTTTCTGGACACCTTCCGGGATATTTCCCTGGACTCTGTCCCGGATATTTCCCTGGACACATTCCCGGATATTTTCCTGGACACATTCCCTGATATTTCCCTGTACGCGTCCTTAGGTATTTCCCTGGACTCGTTCCTCATATTTTCATGAACGTGTTCTTGGATATTTTCCTAGGCGCATTGCTTGATATTTTCGTGAATGCCTTATGGAGATGTTTCTTGACCTGTTCCTGGACGCGTTTCTGAATGCTTCTGATCGTGCCTCGTGGATATCTTTTTGGTCATGCCCCTTGGACAGGTTTCTCATCGCGTTCCTTGTATACGTTTCGGATCGCACCCATTGGATACGTTTCTGATAACTAAATTGGACATGTTTTAAAATAACATCCTTTGTATATGTTTCTGACCACGTCTCCTGCGTATGCTTCTGATGTGTTATGTATATCTTTCTGTTCGCGTCTCATGGATATGCTTTCTATCAGCGACTAGTGGATGTGTTTCTGCGTGTCGCGCCTCTATATGTTTCTGCCCCCGTACATTAAACATGTATTTGACCTTGCTCGATTGATATATTTCTAACCACGCCTGTATGCGTGTTCCGAGTGCACCCGTTGCATATGTTCGTCTGTGCATCCCTCGGATATGTTCCTGGGCGCGGTTTAGTATCTTACTGGACGCGTTTAAGGGATATGTTCCAGGTGCAGTTTTGATCCACCTGCACGTGTTTCTGGTATATGTTCTTGGGCGTGTTTTTATTATGATCTTGTACGTGTTTGAGGATATGTTCCTGAGTGTTTTGTGTTTTGATATATGTTCATGGGCGTCTTTTGAGGATCTGTTCATGGACGCGCTTAGGTATGTGTTCCGGAAGCGTTGTTTGGGATAAGTTCATGGAGGTGTTTCGTGGGGTATGTTCTTGGACACGTTTTGGGTATGTGTTGTTGGACATGTTTTGTGGACTATGTTCTTGGACGCGTTTTTGTGCATATGTTTTTGGCATATTGGGGTGTTCTCGGGCAACTTTGAGAGATATGTTCTTGTACTTGTTTTGTGTGCCACGTTTTTATATGCGTTTGAAGGGACACGCTCCCGGGGGAACTGTTCCCGGACGCGTTTTGAAGGACATGGTACTGGATGCATTAGGGGTATATGTTTTTCTGGGCGCATTTTTGTATTGTGGAGTATTTTGGATATGTTCATTTTCGTGTTGTTTTTTTATATCTTCCTGGACACGATTTTTTCATATGTTAATAATGGACCTGTCCCTTGCATATGTTCATAATTATGTTCCTGGGCGTATTCCTGGATATGTTCATGCTCCTGAACGCATTCCTGGCATGTTCCTGAATGCATTCCTTGATATGTTACTTGGTCGCATTCCTGTATATATTACCTGGTCGCATTCCTGTATATATTACCTGGTCGCATTTCTGGATATCTATCAGATTGGAACGAAAGTACGATCCGATTTTCTATAATAAAGTTTTTAGATAATATTTATTAAAGTAACGCCTCTTGTTATCGTTTCGGAATGCTCCAATAAGTAATTTATATCTTTATCTTTCAGATTATAAAAATATTGTTCATAATCTTCTTCGAATTTCACCCTAATGTCCTCCATCTAAAAATCATACAAGACATGTTTTACTCTGAGTTTCACAAAGGTGCCAATGCAAGGCGAGCGGCAAAATCCATTCAAATCATTCCTGGGGATGATGCAGCAAATGAAAGATGTTGCCAGAGGTGATTTTCTGAAGTGGGGATTTCAGTCTAAAAGACGGACCAAAAGAAAGGTCATCCAAAAGAACTTGATTGCGAAGAATTGGAAGTTGTTGTCACAGCAAATCCTGCTACAACTTCTAGGGAACTCGCCGAACAATTTAACGTAACCCACACAGCTCGAATGACCAAAGATCTCTTGAAGGAGCTTGATTGGGAAATATGGCTTCATCCTCCATATTTTCCTGACCTTATTCCTTCTGATTATCACGTGCTTAAGGGATTACAAAACCATTTGGATGGTCTTAGGTTGACATCAAGAGAAGAGGTTGAAAACGAGTTGGATTCATTTTTTGCATCAAAACCTAAAGAATTTTACCAGAGTGGCATCTATAAGCTTGTTTACAGATGGAATGAAGTTCTAGAAAGCAATGGAGGTTATGTTTATGATTAAATATTTTTCCATTGTAACAAGTTCTTTAATTTTTAATATATACCATAAAAACAGGACATTACTTTCGTTCCATTCTGATACCTGGCCGCATTTCTAGACACGATCCTGTATAAAATAGTCTCAACACCCCGTTGTTTAGAATTTCCCTCTCTCTGGTTCACCAGAAGTACTTACCCGATGCCCTCTCTGCAAGTGTTCTGCCCCATCGCTAGGAGCCAACAAGGGCTTCTAATTCAAGTACAGAGGTAGTACAAGTTCGTGGAAATAGAATGGAGAATCGAAAGTACGAACTTAGAGCCCCTATGCAGCTACCGTGCGGCCCCCATGCGGCATTTATGTAAACTTCTCTTAACATTTGTTCCCAGGTCTCCGCCGGCTGCCGGCTTTTCAACGACACGGACTTCGATTCCCTGAGTTACTACCGGTAAGTGACACGATTCTTGGGCAGGATTGGGGACACTGGTCGATGGAGGAGGGTGTCAGATGTGGGTCCGTGGTGTGCCATGGCTAAGTGATGAGTGCATCGGTGGGGAATTGAATGCCATTGTGTTGAATCCCAATAACGACTCCACCGCATTTGAAGGCGCCTATTCGTCTATTTGCCTCATTCATTTTTACTTGGGTAAATTATTATAAATTTAAAGCAAAAACTAATGGGAGGGAACCGGCAAAAGGTTTGCAAAGAGAAATCTCCCCCCCCCCCTCCACAAAAAAAGTGAAGATGGAGTGAAAATGTGTGCAAGATATATAGCCGCAGATCCAACTGCGGGCATTGTGGCGAGGAGCAAACGCAACCCCCCAGGTTCTAGCTTCAGAATGCTTGTTACTACTTATCTGACATTCTTTAGTGTAGCTACACGCAGGGGTTACCCTGTGTAGAGGGCTACACCTGGTACCTGGAGGAGCGAGCGAGTCGACCTCACGGCCTAAGTGCTCGTAAGCAGAGGCTTGGGCAAGCTGGTGCATTACCCCTGTCCACTGTCCCTATATAAACCTTTTTTTCTAAAACTATCCCTTCCTTATTTCTCCTCTCTATATTTAACTACCTGCCCAGCTACCTCATGCTGGGTCAGAAGTCTTTGGAGGCTCTATAAACAACGCCTTTTAATGGCCTCAGGTCGCACGAAACCAGGACTTCAGATGTCCTGGGCGTTGGGGCGCGATTAATGGGAAGGTCGGTTTTTCCCCAATAACTTCCTTACATCTAATGGACTGCCCACCTCCCTGCGGCCGTTATTGAGGGCATAAGGCTGTAGTGCCTATGGGACGGACTTTATTACCTTGTTGGCTACCGGGAAAACTAAATGTCTGGGGTCCCGTTTTTTTTATTTGGCACATGACATCTTGTCACGAGTAGGATAACTCAGTAAGCGATCAGCTCTGTCGGGGCTGCCGCTCGGGATGCTCAGTCGGGAGCTGTGGCCTTCGGTGAGCAACCATCCGCTGGGTAACTTCCGTTTGGTCTGTGCAGCCGCGTACCCGCTGACAGAACTCATTCACGCGGTCAGATTTGGAGTCCCTGGATAAGCAGGAGTGGCTGGACGCCAGATATATAACCTATTGGCTATGAGCTTTCTTTTTCTCTTTGTGGTTGCAATCTTTGCCGGGCTTTCTTCTTTTCCCTACAAGCGTGAAAATAGAAGCGAAAGAAATAATGAAAACCTAGCCCTACCTTGGTGTTATGTTGGGCGAGACCCTTGAGAACACATGTCCTGTGGATGGGCTTTCTTCTCACCCCCTCAATTGGTAAAGGGGCACCTCCAGACTTATTCTAGCGGGGGAGGGGGTGTCCCACCTCTCTTGTTCCTGGGTAAGGGGACTCTTCACTTTCCCTCTTCCTCAGAATCGTAACTTGACGACTCTGGACGGATTTTCGGTGCCCCTCCCCCCCAACACTTTTGCTTTCTTAGGGGCCACTAGAGCAATAAAAGAACCATCGCGGCCAGTTAAACCGCTTCTCGATGGGAGCTGAATAGGGCCTCTCTAAACCTCTTGAAGATAATGATATGTGGGCGTCAGACGCCTCTGAAGTCGGTCTACCTTCTTGCCTTTCCAATTATGACCTCCTAAGGTACGGGCATCCTGATTTCTCGAAACTCCCGCTTTAGGCATAGGCACCGGAAGCCCCCATACTTCCATTCCAAAGATAGTCCATGAGCCTATGGCATTCCAGATCGGGGTCTCCGAAGCCATGGTGAGGGAGGGGATACTCAAAGGAGGCCCTTCCAGAGACTAGCGCAGAGCCCAGGGTACCCTCCCCCCATACAGTAGTAGATTTCACCACCAAGAAAAGTCCACTCCCGGTCAAGTTACTTCCAGTGGGACACATAACCAATGCACTGTACTGGAGAGTTGGTCTCTCCTCGTCTCGGTAGGGCTCCGCAGACTGCCGGGTTATTTGCCATTTCGATGAAAATACAGGCCGAGGGTGGCATGTCTGGCCTCGGAGCCCCTTCGTGAGAGGGTGGGAGGAGAGGTTGCATAGCACGCTCTCCTCCTATAACAAGAAAGAAAACAGAGGACCAAGGGTATTTCACTCTGAAAAGGGGTGGGCATGGACGGACCCATTGACAATTAGGCAGGTGGCTGGGACAAGGGTGGTTCGTTTGGCCCCGATTCTCCTTCGTGCGTAAAAACCATTAATATAATGCAAAAGACAGAAATTTGTGTTAATCGCCCGAAGGCCTCACATGATACAGTTGTATTGTGTGAGGCCAAGTGTGTGAATTAGGGCGCGCCGCCCCTTGTTTCCTCATCGCAATGCGAATGGTCTTTCATAGAGAAAGAGACCCTTGTCAGCGGAGGTTGCGGACCCAATCCTTTATGGAGAGGCCGGGGAATTGGCTCTGTCGTGGCCTGGCACTTCCGACGCCTCTCAAGTAAAAAATGCACCCTCTGCTTCTGGCTCTTCTGGGCCTCCGATTCCGGTAGCCATGGCGCCAATTAAAATAACGTTCTCTTGGTTCTACTTCCCCTCTTGCGGCAATTCTGGCACTCATCACACCCTGCCCTCACACTCGCAACCCTGCCCTCACACCCCACCTACTCCTCACCACCTTACCCCTCGCCCTCTTACCCCTTACCCCCCGCTTACCCCTTACCCCCCGCTTACCTCTTACCCCCCGCTTACCCCTTACCCCCCGCTTACCCCTTACCCCCCGCTTACCCCTTACCCCACGCTTACCCCTTACCCCACGCTTACCCCTTACCCCACGCTTACCCCTTACCCCACGCTTACCCCTTACCCCACGCTTACCCCTTACTCCCCGCTTACCCCTTACCCCCCGTTTACCCCTTACCCCCCCGCTTACCCCTTACCCCCCGCTTACCCCTTACCCCCCACTTACCCCTTACCCCCCGCTTACCCCTTACCCCCCCGCTTACCCCTTACCCCCCGCTTACCCCTTACCCCCCCGCTTACCCCTTACCCCCCGCTTACCCCTCATCACCTTACTCTTACCTCTCATCCCTTTATCCATCACACCTTTACTCCTCACCCCTACCCTACATAGTTTGGATTTCTAAATTAACCTTTTTATTCCTGTGTAAACAATGTAGACTTGTATTAAACCTTCAAGAACTCTTGTTTACCCCTTTTTACTTTAAAAAAAATCTTATTACCACTGTATAAGCCTGTTTCGCACCTATATTAACTTTTTTTTACCCTTGTATGAACTGTTTAATATTATGTAAACGTTTACCCATGTTTAAAACCTTAGTAACTTTTGTGTAATTTTTTTAGCCTCTGTAAGTCTTTGTTTATCCTCTCTAAAGCTTTGGTCTACCCTCTCTAAGGCTTTGGTCTACCCTCTCTAAAGCTTTGGTCTACCCTCTCTAAAGCTTTGGTCTACCCTCTCTAAAGCTTTGGTCTACCCCCTCTAAAGCTTTGGTCTACCCTCTCTAAAGCTTTGGTCTACCCCCTCTAAGACTTTGGTATACCTTATCTAAAGCTTTGATCTACCTTATCTAAAGCTTTGGTTTACCCTCTTTAAAGCTTTGGTTTACCCTCTTTAAAGCTTTGGTTTACCCTCTTTAAAGCTTTGGTTTACCCTCTCTAAAGCTTTGATTTACCCTCTCTAAGGCTTTGATCTACCCTCTCTAAAGCTTTGGTCTACCCTCTCTAAATCTTTGGTTTACCCTTTCTAAGGCTTTGGTCTACCCTCTCTAAAGCTTTGGTTTACCCTCTCTAAGGCTTTGGTGTACCCTCTCTAAGGCTTTGGTCTACCCTCTCTAAAGCTTTGTATACCCAAGATAAACCTGATTTTTTTTTTCTACCTTGTTCCTTTCTCCGTAGGCACTGCGTCTACAATTTGAGTTCGACGTGGGAAAATGGCCTGGATTTGCGGCTCAATTGGTCGTTGCCGGCGGGTTTGATAACCATACTCATGGTCGCCTCCCTCAGGTAATTCCTCTCCCGTGCTATATTCGGGTTCGAAACAGTTTGGTTTCGAATCATCTATTCTTTGCGTGTGTTCCACGATATAGTGATTCAAACCATGGGGTCCAATGGGAACGGGTTTGGGATTGATATTTCATTGATTTATGAGTCCCAAGATTTATTATACCTTGATACCAAGAGACTGGATGTATCTCAAGATGTAAGTCTGGGACGGCTACCCCTCCCCCCTCCAAAATTAATGTATTCATAAGATTATAAAACCCTCGGGTCCCGTCCATAGTTCCCTCCCCCTCTTTTAATTTCGTGCATAGATGTAATCGCATTTAATTGCCTACGACGCGCAGCTAACACCATGCTGGTTGTGTTCTTACTCCCCCCAAGGTAGCGTAATTTGCCTTAAGGACATAATAATTGTTAATTGGATTCATTTTTACTTTCAGCGTGGCTGGCGGACCCTTTTTACTGGCCTTGATTTCGTCCACGGGCTCCCTGCTTGCTCTGATAGGTAGGAACCACTGGAATCCCGCTCAAGATTAGAGCGACCTAAACAAACTAAACTAACATAAATAAACAAACCGAACCTAACACAATTTAACGTAACCAAATTTAACGTGATCAGATCTAACGTAATCAAATTTAACGTAATCAGATTTAAAGTAACCAAATTTAAGGTAATCAAATTTAAGCTATTCAAATTTAACGGAAACAGATTGTACGCCATCAAATTTAACGCGATCTCAGTTGACGTTACTCAACCTAAGTGGAAAATGAGCTCATTTTCACTCACCCCCCCCCCCCCATTACACACGAGAGATGCAGCTAGCTTGCAGCAGCAAGAGGACCACTGCTTTTGGACGCAAGTGATAAAATTATCCCAATAGGATTTTTTAACCATAAAATTAAAATTGGTTTTGCTTTAAAAAGGAAATCGAACTGTCGCCCCCCAAACCACCACGCTATCCATAATTATCACATAATTATCCACTATTACAACCAGGATAGGGTCATTATTATTTCCCATCTACTTAAAAAACAAAATTATTTATTTTGTTTTATCATTGTTAAAATTACGTTCAGGAATTTTGCATATTTGATTTTGATTACCCAGGATTACAGGATTATTGTCCCATTTCAATCTTTCGAAATTAGACATCACTATGTGCATTTATATTAATAACAAATATACAACTATTAACTTGTAATAAAACTGGTTGGCCAGATTTTCATAAGCTCTTAATTTTTATCTAATAAATGATTAAAAATTTCGAAAAAAAAATTGAGATTTTAACCTGTTGACTGTTCCGTGCTCGTTAGGTTATGGAGCCCAGCTATACAGTGTTTTCTACGAGCTTTCGAGTAAGACCAAAGACGCCACACAAACCCAAGAGATAACTCAACTCCTGAAGCTTCTTATCCCCGATACACAACGGCTCGTCCACCCGCAGGTAAATTGTCTTCTAGTTCCTGGCTCGAATTTACGGAGAACGCAACGCCATTTGGTAGAGCGTTTCCCTGAACCTGTCAAAATTGCTGGGTCCCCCAAATAGTAGGAGACTTTTGGGATGGATTTCCTGGTGTAGGAGAGCTGCGTAAAGGGTACCTGCCAGAGTACCTGCCTGTTGCACTTATTACCTGGAAGAGCTGCACTTCTTCCAGACTTAGTGCAAACCATTAGGGAAGCCCACGTCACTGGGTTGACTTGAACTCTCTGACGGGGCCTGAGGAAGATGTCGGTACGCTTCCGACTAGCTCCTTCTCAGCATTACTTTTCTCTACGACTATTCTCTCAAACCTTTGTCCTGGTTTAAGGACCTGACCAACTACCTCATGCAGTGTCAGAAGAGAGACTTTGGAACCTCTAAACAACTCACTTTAACTTACGCAGGTCGGAAGAGACCAGGACTTGAAGGGTCTTGTGCGATGGGGCGCGATTAATGGGAAGAGCGGTTTTGCACCTCCCAACCCCTCCCGGCCTCCTATGTGTGTAATGGGCTGACAACATATTTGCAGCCATTCTCAGGTGCATAAGTCTATACTACGTATTACGATCGGGCTTTACTCACCTGACTAACCGGCCAAAGAAAAGTTTCTGGTCCATTCTTGGTCTGCCACAACAAATCTTCAAATATTGGAGTCGGGATTTAGCCCATCACCCTTTTTTTTAATTTCATTTTATATTTCAGGCTACATCCTAGTTCCTCGCCCTACCCTGGTGTTGGGGCAGACAAGGTAAACAGCCATACCACAACTCTGAGGGGTTGCCCTCCCACCATTTATATGGAGCAGGGGGTTTCCCCTTTGCGATCTTCGGAGCCGCCCCCCTCTTTTTCTTTCGCCCGGTCCTCTCCAAGATCCTTCTAGTGGAGCGGGTGTTTTCCCTTATCCGATTCATCAGGTTTCTGGGGTTTACCCCTTAACTCCTTGCATGGCTCCGTAAAGAGCACGGCGATTTGCTTTCTTGGCTGACGGGACTCAGCGCCCCGTCCGACCCCACCTTAGTCTCTTTTCCTACCTTCTGACACCCTGGCTTCTTACCCTACCTCCTCACTTTACATACATTTCTTCCACAACTTCTTGGGGTCGGCCTCTAATTTCACAGGGTAGGTGCCGACCAGCTTCCTCTCAGTCAACCATCCCGGATCGGAGCTGAAGGGGAGAGGACAACGCCCCCTGAGCTCCAGTTTGGGGTGGGGATAACAACCTGCTTCATCAGCACCCTCACGTTCCTCACATCCCCTTTCTTTCTCCGTCCATTGTCTATCGATTGTACGCCGAGCCTAAGGTGGAGCCGCCATGCCCATGGGCTGTCAGGCCACTAGGTGGGTGGAGTGGCCTCAAATGGCGGCAGCTGGTTTTACCGGCCCCGTGTTCACCCCTCGAAGAGCGGGCTACTGTGTGGGGTGATGAGCGTTTGCGTCCCGTGATAATTATAGGGTCAGCATAATGAGTTTAGTAAAAAAAATACTCCCCCTCTACCTTCCCCTCGACCATTGCCGGAGCCGCCTTCGGGAAGCTTCACAGTGGAAAAGGTCGCCCCCTGTGCTTTGGCAAGGGACCCTCCAAACTTTTACCAGAGAGGAGGCTTACTCCTCTTCTATGCCTACTAGTGAAGGGGACTCCCCCTCACCGCAGTCTCTGTCACTTTTACCAGCGGTAGTCCCCTTGGAAAGTAAAGAGAAAGCAGGCAGGCGCCCATAATTGACCACTCCCGGTGGGAGCGGCTCGATAGGGCCAAACCCCTTAGGGGAGCAAGGGATGGCAAGGCACGTCGGCCCATCTCCCCTACTGTCCTGTTTGCATGTGCGACCAGTTTGCCGGACGTCAGTGATCTGCCCCCTCTCTTCGTCGACGGATGCAGGTTCACCGCCATTAAAAGGTGAAAAGGAGACTCGAATGGGATATGTGATGTCTCGAAGGGGAGAGGGGAGCACATGGAGGCTCCCCAGAGATGGACATTGTCCTTGAGGTGACCCAGCCCCCAACGGTAGGATCTTCCCTGGGGTCGAACACCGGCTCGGTGCCAAGCACAGAGCCCGTGTCCACCTCTATCCAAGTTTCTCCTCAGACCGCTCGATTCCCCGAGGCATCACAAGTAGAGGAGATATTTCCTTCCCCAGTTTGTGCTCCTGTGACAGGCAATAGTTTCTCCATTCAAGAGAAGCATCTTGACGGGCTGGCCCATCTGGCCAAGGGGTCTTCTACCAGCAGAGGAGTCAAGCCTGTTCATTCCCCGCCCTCCTCTCCTCAAAACAAAAGAAATAGAAAAAAGACGAAAAAGGCTAGGGGGTCCTCTCCCTCTGCGGGATGAGGGCATGGACAGAGCCGCTTCCGTTTCGGTATGCTACCAAACCAAGATCGGCACGTCCGGCTCCGGTGCTCCCCGGGATGGAGGGTCTAAGACTAAGATCAAAAGTACGCAGAGCGGAACCTCGATGACGTCGGGGCCCCTCATTCAGAGGTTACCTGTCGTTTTCGAGCCCGCTAGCTTTAACTAGTGTGATTAGTACAGAGCCCAATGTGACCCGTTTCCGGACGGGAGCCTTCTGGCGAATGCGTCGAATCCCTTCAAGGTGACAATAATTAGTGCCCTTTGGACACTTTAAGGCACGCCGGTGAGTGGGACGCTGTACTCTACCATGAACTTCGTGAAAGGAGTAGTTTATGCGAGGAAACTCGTGGACTACTCCATAGAGGACATCACCTTAGAGCTGGCCGATCATTGGGCAGTTTAAAGTCGAGCGTGTGATGAGAAAACAGGGAGGGGCCTCGAGACCCACCCCTACAATCTTCGTCACGTTCGACTATGACAAGCTCCCTGAGTCGGTGCTTGCCGATTGGTATCGGTACCACGTGAAGGTATTATTGCCACTGCCTCGGAGATGGTAGTATTTTCACGGCTTCGGCCATGTTAATCAATCGTGTAGACTTGCAAAGTCGGTTTTACCTGAAGTCTGCGTAAGTTGCTCCAAGGCCGCACATGATAAGTCCAAATCGTATGTGGCCAATGTGTCAATTGCGCAAAGCCGCACTCAGCTTTTTCGAAGCAATGTGGTGCGTAACTCCTTGAAAATGAAATCCTAGCACAGGATTGTCTCTCATTTTAAAAGGCTAAGGACTTGGTCCTGGCGCTTCCGGCGCTGCCTGGGACGTCCTATGCCTTAATTTTAAGAAAGATGCCTTCTGCTCCTGGCCCCTCCAGGCCTACAAACACGGTCGTCTCCGCGCACCATTTGGAACCCTTCTACGGGTTTTACCTAACCCTGGCCCTTCCCTGGTAAAGCTGGTGGCAAAAGGGTGCACACTCAGTCCCGGCTAAAACCAGGGCTCCCCCTTTACCGCAGTGTAACCATTTATTGTAGGGCGAAACGGCCGCGCGCTTCCACCGAATCGTATGAGGCCATCTTTCGGGGTTGCTAAAGCTGCCCGCACAAAGCAGCTTCGGCCTTTACACCCACACCCTGTGGTAGAGTAGGTAGCTCGGAGATGGTAGAACCTCCAGAAAAGAGACCCAAGCCTCCGAAGCCGCCTAGCCTGCTTAAGGTTTCTAAGCGGAGGGAGGAAAAGACTCGCATGGCGAACCCAACTTACCCCGATAAGTCTTCGAAGGCGACAGCGTCTTCGGCGCTTTGTCCGGCCAACAGCACGTAGTTCTGCCTCCAGGAAGCGTACGGCCATTCCCGTGAGGGTCTTCTCTTCGAAGAGGGGGCTCCTCATCTCTTACGAGCTAGACCTGGGGGACATATTCCTTCAATAGAATTTCCGCGGATTATGGGCCAACTGGGAGGAGCTGCGGAGGCTCGTCTTGTCCCGTTCCCCGTTAGCTATCTTTTTGCAGGAGACCATGCTAGGCGAGTGCCCCCAGCCCACCCTACCGGGATATAAGGGTTTTGCGATCCCACCTCCACGGGGTGGGCGCCGGGAGTAGGAGGCGCGATTTACACCAGGCATGATGTCTGCGTTATTCTCTTTGCGCTAGATACCTCCTTTCAGGCAGTAACTATGCAGCTGCAACTGGATAGGAGGTATACTGTTATTTCCGCGTACATTGCGCTGTCAGCCGACTTCGACGTGGAGATTTCCGCCGTGTCGTGGCACGGTTGCCGAGGACCATTCTCTCGCTTGGAGATCTGAACGGTAAACACGCCCTCTGTAGAGACTACTCGATTAATCCCAGAGGCCAAGTCCTTGTCGACCTGATCGACTAGCTGGATATAGGAGTACTGAATGTGGATGAGTTTAGGCATCACTGCCCGTGAACCGCTTCATTTTCCTGCCTTGATCTATCTTTGTAGTCTCCGGATACACAGCCTGATTTTGGCTGGGGGAGGGGGGTAGTCGGTGACTTCCATGGTAGTCAATCTCCCATTCAAATATGATTTTCTGAGCCGCTTCCGCCTGAGAGCCCGCCCCAGTGGTGTTTGGTGCGGGCGCGGTGGTCAGCGTTTAAGGAGAAGACTGATTTCTCTGTCTGAGTCGAGGAGTTTAGATCGGTAGATGAGGCCGTCGAGTTCTCCGGCAGCCTCATTGCCGTGGGCCTAACTATTATTTTTATAACGTCTGGCCGTTTTGCACGCCGACTGCTTCCGTGGTGGTCATCCGAGTGTGAGACGGCCCTAAACAGAAGCGTTATGCCTACATGCGCTATAAGCGCCGCCCGAACGACTTCACTGTCGATGAATTTCGTCGAGTTCTTCTTGGCAGGTATACGTGTCTTAACTTAACGAGAAGACCCCTCTAGCAGAGGTGGGGAAGCGAGTTAAAAAGAATTCGGGGAAAATTATCTCAGGACCTCCCCCCTCCCTCCTAAGTTCTCCAGGAGAATGTGACCGCAATCTCGGACCACACCTCCGTAGCGGAATCCTTCGCGACCGTTTTTGCCACATTCTCCAGCCGGAATGCTGCTCCACCAGCATTCAATGCGCGTCATGATGACGCCGAAAACGCCGACTGGACTTTACCTCCATAGGCGGAGAACCCTCCATTGACAGGTTTACTTTTAGTGAGATGCGTTCTGCTCTAGCTTCGTGCGCGGACACCGCCCCTGGTCCATACGATGTCCCGTACTTCATGCTTCGACACTTGCGTGAGCAAGGCATGGCCTTTCTGTTAGATTTATTCAACAGGATCCTGGTAGAGGGTATCCTCCCAGATTCCGGGCGAATCGCTACTGTGCTCACCTTTTGCAAATCGGGGAGCGATCACTCTAGCCAGGCCGGTTTCCGCCTAATCTCTCGCAGAGCGCGTCCACCAATCGGTAGCCAGATCTCTACGTGCGCTGACCTTTGTGTCCGCTCGTGCCACTCTGCGGCCGTTATTTTAGTTTTACCACTTCGAGAACTATGAGACAGTGCAGAACCTCAATGCAGCCAGTGACAACCGACCAAGCCATTCAAGACTAACCTCCTGCGAGTGCAAGTTGATGAAGAAATTGCTAAGGCCACCTGGCTTCTGCACAGTTCGGCTTCCGCAAGTTCCACTCCATGTCGGATGCTCTGCTCCGGCTAGATAATGCCTTTCTTTGTACACAACACTACGCCTCGGTGTTTTTCGATCTGGAGAAGATCTATGATACCACATGTCGATGCGTTATCATAGAGACTCTTCACACGATGGGGGCGAGGGGATGCCTCTCAATCTTCAAATCTGAATTTTTGCGATATCGTCGATTCCGCGTACGGGTTAGGCGGGGCTTCCTCTCCAGCCCAATGGAGCTGGAAGAAGGTGTCCTCCAGGAAAGTGTTTTCAGTGTCACACCTATGCCTTTAGCATCAACGGCATTACCTCGGTGCTGCCGGAAGATGTTTCTCGCTACGCTCTACGTGGACGACCTTTCGATCTCTTTAGGCGCGGCCAAGATGCCAACTCTAGAGCGTCGACTCCAACAAGCATTGAACCGCATCTCTCACTATGCCGAAGCGCACAGGCTTCGGTTTTCCTTGGCCAAGACTAAGGTGGTGCACTTCTACCACCAGCCACGGATCCACCCTGACCCAGAGTTGTTTTTAAATGTGGTTTACTTGGAAGTGTTGACTCTCACCGTTTCCTTGGTCTTGTATTTGACCGACGCCTCGCCTTGGAGGCTCAAATTCGCAGACTTAGGGTCTCATGTACCCGCACCATCGCATATACGTGCGACCCCGGCGCCTCTCTCAGTTGTCAAAAGTTCTCTGTGCATCCGCAGTTGATCTCGGCAGTTCCTATGCCGCCAAGAGACGCCAGTCATAGCCTAAGCCCTTTGGGGTTAGAGCTAGAAAATCGTTCGAGAGCTAAGTATAGCTCTCGGACCGGTAGAGCCCCTGGTTCTGCCTCGGACGCCACCCTGGAGGGTACACATTTGACTATTTGTCGCCACGCCTCTGCTCCCAAAGTTTCTACAGCGCAGGGAGTATTGCGTTCTGCCGTTTTGGAGCACACAACGTGTCACGCTGGAACCGTGTCAAGAGGGGGCCTGTTTCCACGCTGTGTCTCCTCTGTTTGAAGTCAGCGGGGCTCTGCCAGGCGCTGCGTATGTCTTCACGGCCGAGCTGGTTGCAATATACTGCTCGCTAAGGGAGATAACTTGACGTGCCCGGTTCGGAGACCGGATTGTGATTTATGGCGATTCACAAAGCGGCCTGAGTGCTCTCTAGGCATTGGAATCTCCGCATCCCCTGTTTCACGATATCCGTGAAGTCACGGTTTTGGCGAGCCGGGCGGATGTCGAGATTATCTTCTGCTGGGTTCCTGAACATGTAGCAATTGCGGGGAATGAGCCCGCCAAAGAGTTCGCGAGGAGTGGGTGACCAGACCAACATTTGTCTCTTCCTCACCCTGATAACATAGTTAGGAATACAGGCTGCTTTCCGGGCGGCTTGGCAAAGAAGATGGGAGACGGTCGAGGGGAACTTTAAGTTACATGTCATTTCGCCGCGACTGTTCCCATGGAACTACCCCCAATGCCGCGGTGGCTTCAGATTGTTTTCCGTCGTCTCCGAATCGGACACACTCGCGGGACGCACTGTCACTTGATGAAGCGCTCGCCTGCGTCTTATTGTGACGACTGCGTCCTCCCCTAGACTGTTTGGCACATTCTTATTGAATGTCCCAGTCTGGGTGATCTTTGCACACGTTACCTGTCCCGGTACCGGGACGAGTGAGGTCGCTACCGCTTGTCCCTTTAACTCGGACGGGTTCGTTTACACATACTTCAGATATACGACTTTTTTGAGGGGTTGGCCTCCTCTACTTTATTTAAGTTTTGTTGTTGGCCGCATGGTCCTGCGCCGTGGGGAGGCTGGAGCACGCTTCCTTTTTGTTACCTATTTTCTTTGTTCTTGTTTTTTTGTGGTTGTTTTAGCCTTACCTTTTTATCATTGTTTATTATTTAGATAGTTATTTGTTTTTTTTTACTATACCCTAGTAGTAGGCTGTGATATGAGTACGCCGAACTTTGCCCTAGTAGGCAGTCTCCAGATGTGCTCCTTAAATTAAAAACAAAACAAAGAAAAACTTGTATAGAATTGCCTCCGGGCGACACTAACCTAACGCCGGGTCTTCCTTTGATTGCCTGCCCCGGAAGAACACAGCTACAGAGGACGTGCCAATTTTGTTCCCACGCTTCCCATTGTGGACAGGTGAACCACCACATGTCCCTGCGAGGGGTAAGATAAGGCATCGTCTCTTTACCCTGCAAGAAAATGTTATGTGCGGACCTTCCTCCGTAGACAGCATTACGCCACGGAGTTTTTCAATCTGCAGAAGGCCTATAATATCGTATGGAGATACAGTATCTTGGAGATCCTCAACACGATGGGGTCAAATGGATGCCTGAAAATTTTCCATTCTGAATTTCTATGCGGTCGTCGATTCCGCGCACTGGTTGGTGGGATCCCTCTCCGGTTCAATAGGGCAGGTAGAAGGGTACCGCAGCAAGTGTCGTCAGTGTCACACTCTTTAGCCTGAGCATCAACCGAAGTACATCAGGGCTTATGGAGGTTATCACTAAGCTCTACATAGATGACTTTTCGATCTCTTTTGTAGCGGCGAGATGACAAACCTAGAGCGTCGACTCCAACAGGCATTGAACCGCGTCTCTCGCTATGACCAACTGTACAGATTTCCGTTTCATTTAGCCAAAAGTAAGGAAGCACACTTTTGTCGCCATCATCGGCTTCATCCCACCCTGGAGTTGTTCCTAAATGGATTTTCCCTGGAAGTGGTGGACTCGCACCGTTTCGTTTGTCTTGTTTTTAATCGATGCCTCACCTTCATTTCATTTCATAATTTCACGGATGACAAAAGCCACCAAGGCCTATCAAAGGTCATCCGCATCTGTCAAAACCCACCCACAAAATGCATCCATAGGATTGTGTCCGATCAGGCATCTACAATATACAATTCGAACCATACACAGGAATGTGTTAAAAATAAAAAGCATCATAAACAATACTCGTCAAAATCCAAATCAATCATAATATACAATAATAAAAAACTGCATCCACAGGAATGAGTCTAGAATGCCCCCCCCCCTCCCCCCCAAAAGTTAACACTCTCCCCATATAATCATCTAATCTGCGTTCGAATACATTCAAGTTTGGACTGTACCGTCTCAGATGACAAACTATACCAGTAATCTACCACTCGATTAGTGAAAAAATATTTTCCTACATCCAGCCTGCACCTCTGTTTTTTTAATTTTTAAGTGGTGACCCCTAGTCCTATTATTACCTTCCAACTTAAATAACTTGCTAAGATCCAACTTATTCAATCCTAAAACAGATTTTCAAAAGCTCAATCATATCTCCCCTCACACATTTTCTCTCAAATGAGAACATATTTAGTACCCTCAGTCTATCTTCATTTCCAAAAATCCCAGAAATTAACCACAAACTTTTTAAAAGGAAAAAAGAAGGAAAATGCTTTTCACTTTATTGTGGGGAGGGTATAGCTCGGAGAAGGGTCAAAAACAAGGTTCTCTTGTGCCCGCGCCAGGAACATTCTTCATTTAGTGACGTAATTTCATTAACACTTTCGATGTTAGGGGCTTAAGGCTCTGGTGGAAGTGGTGCGCTGACTTGGAGAAGAAAGATCTTTTCCAGAGAGTGTTAGATTTCCAAGGGTCAATCTTTTTGAAAGTTTTTCCGAAGAAAGTTTCCAATTCAAGGCAGAGCAGGACATCACTCCCCTTGCTCAATTCACGCCAATAAAGGCTCCCAAGATCCCTTGATTGGCTCACGGTACTTTATTACCCATTTGCGCAAGGCGGAGCCTGTTTTCTTGTATAAACATTCATCATCCCTCAGTTTCAGGTTAAAACATAAATCTTGAGCTTCTTCCTACCCTAACATTCGAAAACAAGAGCCGTTATTTGGGGTGATTCGTCATAATAAACTACTAATAGCTTCTTGTGGTCAAAACCTCCCAATGAGGAAAGCCACCAGAGAAAAGTTAACCTACTAGAACAAACAGAGGCAATGAGAAACAGATGAAAATAAAATTGACTTTGGTCCTCGAATGAAAATGACTCGGCTCCCACCTCAACAACATAAACATAATATGTTCGTAGGAAAAGAATTACAAATTAATGGTCATGAAAATAAAATAAAACGTATCCTCCTTGTGTCAATTTAAAAAAAGAAATTATAATTGACCGCCCCCCACCCACCCACCCACCGCAACTTGAAAAGGTTGTTATTGTTTGACCTTTTTATCTCGCCATCACGCCCCTAGGAAGCAATGACCGTAGGTTGAGTACCCGGGCATTAGACAAAATCTACAGATACACGGATTATCGAATATGGGAGAACCCTGCCCAGTTACAGAATTAGGGACCAACAAAGACCCTAATGTCCCCTAGAGGCGAGTCCAAATGAGGAAAAGGTATAATAAATCGCGTATGTTATACACATTTGGTCATTTTAATGAGTTAATATGCTGGAGTAATATTTATCTATTCCATTCCTAACTCATTGCCCCCTCCCTACCGCCCTTCCCAGCAATTTTGGCTATGGGAGTGTTTTTTCCCCCTCGTCACCATATTTTCCCCCTCTTTTCCAGATTTGGTTGGCAGCCATGAGCCAAGCACTGCTCAGCCTCGGATCTGGTGCCGGGATGCTTCTCAACCACTCCGCCAACAACATTTTCAGACATCCTTTGAAAAGGTAACAACCCGCTTCTCGCTTTCTCCAATAACTGGACCTTGGCAGGATGGTATATGTTGTTGTGGCAGTTCTTAATAGCTCCCTAGGAGCAGTTTACTTACTTCCTCTAATTGCTTGGGAAATAGAGGAAGAAACCCTTTAATCCTCCAGCCTGTGTTATAGGTCCTGTCAACACTACGGCAATTAAATGGGGCCGCACTTTCTAGAAAACTGCCCCGAGGGGACAGGTTTGAGTGGAGGCTGTTGCATGCTGGGGGAATTTTATAGCGCACCCTGTGCTAGCGGTCCATGCAGCAGTTGATGGGATATGCATGGTGTGATGTCAGTTCTCAAGTAAGTCCGCGCATTCTGAGTTCGAACAAGAGCTGAGAGTCCGAGATAATGAGTCGGTCTTTCCAATGCCGCTTGAGTCGTTTGACTCAGTTAAGTCACGAATCACCTCCCGTCAATGTCAGAGGGAAAAGGAGCGTAAGCAGTTGGTAATAGACTGGACAGTGCCACGTACCCTTCTTCCCGATACTGAGGTCATAGACCTTCATGGGGTTATTAGACATGGCGTTGGGTTACTAATCCAGTGTGTCCGTCCATTTCCTGCAATAAGTGCTGTAACATTTAATAGCCTGATACGACTTGTGACTGACAGTGTGTTAGTGGTGTTCTGGGGAGAATGATCATTTGTATCGTTGTGATAGGCAACTAGAGGTGAGAAATAACCCCAATGGCCGAGAGTAATTAAACTTAGTGTTTGTCTGTCTGTTGGTTTTTCATCTAGATTATGGAAAGACGTTTGACGGATCCTTCTAAGGGTTTGGGGGTTTTGATTGTATCACATGATCGGAGTTCGGAGGGATCCAACAACGCTCCCTCTTAAAGGTGATGATCCAACACTAAACCAATTTGGGCTGGATCTGATAAGAGTCTTTTAAAAGGGGGTGATCCGTAACGCAATCCGTTAGCCATAGTTAAAAAAATAGTGATCGTAATAGATGCTCCCTTCAACATGTGGCTATTCATAAGACTAGTTAAAAAGGGGGTGATCCGTCACGTGCGCTCTTATAAAGGGGCCCGGTAAGGGGAAACGGCGATTTGCCTTCCTGGCTGCCATGCTGACGGAATTCAGTGTCCCGTCCTGCCCCACCTTAGCCTCTTCTCCTTTCTGCCACCCTGTCCTCTTACCTTCTCACTTTGCCTACAATCTCTACTACAACTTTCTCTGGTCGGCCTCTAATTTCACAGAGTAGATGCCGACCAACTTTTTCTCATCCAACCACCCCAGATCGGGGCTGAGGGGTGAGGGGACAAAGACCCTCACCCCTGAGCTCCGGTTTTGAGAGGCGAGTTTTTAACAACCTGCTTACCCCCCCCCCCCCTCTCACATTCCTCACTTCCCCCCTCTCTCCTTTTCACAGGTCTATCAACTTTACACCGTGCCTAAGGTGGAGCCGGCATGCCGATAGGCTGCTAGGTCACTAACTAGGCGGGAGGAGTGGCCTCAAATGGCGGCAGCTGGCTTTGATGGTCACGTGTTCACCCCTCGCAGAGCGGGCTACTGCGTTCGGTGATGAGCGTTTGCGCCCCATACTAAAAAGAGGGGTCACCATGCCCAATGATGAATTTAAAAAAATACTCCCTCTTTACTTTTCCCTCTACAATCGTCGGAGCCGCTCTCGGTCAGCTTTCCTAAAAAAATACTCCCCCGCCCCCTGTGCTTCCTCAGGGGACCCTCCAATTTTTTTCTATCGCAAAGGAGGCTTACTCCTCTCCTTTGCCTATGGGTGTAGGAGACTTCCCCCCACCCCCTTCTCTGGAGGTGCCCTCGGTTGCCTCCCTCTTTCCAGCGGCAGTCCCTCCTTTTCTTTCACATGGGACTGCCAGGAAAGCATACAGGCGGCTGAAGATTGACTGCTCCAGGTTGGAGCGCGTTGATTTGGCTAACCCCCTAAGGTGGGCAAGGGATCGCAGGGCCCGTAGGTCCTTGCGAAGAGCCTACTTGGGGTCACTGTATTTGTCTCCCTCTCTTACTCGACGGATGCAGGTTCGCGGGCATTAGGTAAAAAAAGGTACTTCGAATGGGATTTGTGATGTCTCGGGGGGAGGGGTCACATAAAGGCCCCTCTAAGATGGACATGGTTCCTGAGGTGACTCCACCTGAGACGGTAGGATCTTCCATGGGGTCGAACCTGCGCTCGGTGCCAAGCACAAAACCCGTGTCCACCCCTATGCAAGCTCCTCCTCAGATGGCTCGGGTCCCCGAGGACTCACAAGGAAAGGAGGGATCTCCTTGCCCCGCTGTTGCTCATATGATAGGCAAGATCTTCTCTCTCCATTTCAGAGAAGGATCTTGCCGAGGCCGGCCAATCTGGCCTAGAGGCTTCTGCCGGCGGAGGAGAGAAGCGGGTTCATCCCCTCGCTCTCCTCTCCTAAAAGGAAAATGAAAAAGACTCAGGGGGCTCCTCTCCCTCCGCGGGAGCCGCGGGAACTGACAGGTCTGCTGCCAGTTCGGTAAGCGACCAAACCAAGATCGGTACGTCCGTCCCGTTAAACAACCCGGGTGGGGAGTCGCAGAAGAAGACCAGAACTGCACTGAGTGGAGCCTCGATTACATCGAGGCCCCTCATTTAGAGGCTACCAGGCGTTATCGAACCCGCTGGCTTCAAACACTTCCTTGTTATTCACTCCACTGATGGCAGCATGTTGGCTAAGTGCAACATGATCCATCAGAGGAGAGCTTTAGCTAGTGTGATTGGTAGAGAGAAGAAGGTGACCCGTTTCTCGGACGGGAGCCTTTTGGCGAATGCGTCGAATCCATCCGAGGCGGTCATTATTACTGCCCTTCGGACACTAGATGGCACGCCTGTGAGTTTGACGCCGCACTCTACCATGAACTTTGTGAAAGGAGTAGTTTATCCGAGGGAACTCGTTGACTACTCCATAGATGACATCACCTTAGAGCTGGCCGACCATGGGGCGGTCAAGAACGAGTGTGTGATGAGAAAACAGGGAGGGGCCTCGAGACCGACCCCTACACTCTTCGTCACGTTCGATTGTGACAAGCTAGCTCCCTGTTTCGGTGCGTGGCAGTTGGTATCGCTACCGCATGAAGGCATTCGTGCCACTGCCGCGGAGATGCTACTAACTTCACCGCTTCGGCCGTACTAATCGTTCCTTTCGACGTGCAAAGTCGCGGTTACCCGAAGTCTGTGTAAGTTGCTCCAAGGCCGCACACGATAACTCCAAATCGTGTGTGGCCAAGTGTGTCAATTGCGGATGGCCACATCCCGCATCTTCGAAACACTGTGGAGCATATCTTCTTGAGGAAGAAATCCTGGCCGTTCAGGCTCAAGATCGCCTCTCATTTCGCGAGGCTAAGGACTTGGTCACGGCGCACCCAGCGCTGCCTAGGAGGTCCTATGCCTCAATGTTGAGAAAGACAACCTCTGCTCCTGGACTCTCCAAGCCTATGAGCACGGTCGTTTCCGCGCCCATTAGGAACCATTCTGTGAGTTCTCCCCACCATGTGTGCTCCCCTGGTAAAGCTATCGGCCCCGGCTAAAACCAGGGCTCCCCTCCCTTCTTCCAGCGTTACCGTTTGCCGTAAGACGAAATGGCCGCACGCCTCCCCCGAGTCGTGACTCAGAGGAGGCAACACCCATGAAGTTGGTCGTGAGGTCACCTTTCTGGGCTCGTAAAGCTACTCCTCGAAAGGAGGACAGCACTATAGGAGATTCGGCTCTTTCGCCCACACCCATTGATTGGTTGGGTGGCTCGGATAGTGTGGATCCTTCAAAGAGGTACCCCAGGCAGCGAAGCCGCCCCGCATGCCCGTTGTCCGTTAGCTATCTATTTGCAGGAGACCATGCTGGGCGCGGAACCCCTGCCCAACCACCATGGAATAGGGTCTCGGCGGGGGATGCGCGATTTACACACAGCATGATGTCTCCGTTATTCTCTTTGTTTCAGATACATCCTTTCAGGCAGTAGCTATACAGATGCACCTGTATAGGAGGTATAGATATTTCCGCGTACATTCCACCGTCAGCGGACTTGGACGCGGGAACTCCGCCGTGTCGTGGCACGGTTGCCGAGGCCCTTTCTCTTACTTGGAGATCTGAACGGTAGACAACCCACTCTAGGAAGACTACTCGATTAATCTGAGGGGTCAAGTCCTTGTCGACCTCATCGAAGAGCTGGAGAAAGGTGTCCGAAATGTGGATGAGTTTACGCATCACTGGCCGAGAACCGCTTCATTTTCCTGTCTCGATCTATCTTTGTGCTCTCCGGATGCATAGCCTTATTTTGGGTACGGGGTGGTCGATGACTTCCATGGGAGTGAGCACTTTTTCATTCAAATATAATTTTCTGGGCCCGAGAGCTCACCCCTGTGGTGTTGGCGCAGGCACGGTGTTCCGGATTTAAGGAAATGACTAATTTCTCTCGTCTCAATCAAGGAGTTTAGGTCCGTATATGAAGCCCTTAAGTTTATCCGGTAACTTCATCGCCGTGAGCCTAGCTAGTATTCCTAGAACGTCTGGCCATTTTGCACGCTGACGACTCGCGTGGTGGTCAGCCGAGTGTGACACGCCCTCAAACAGTTATGCCTACATGCGCTATAAACGCCGCCTGAGCGATATCACTGTCGCTGAATTTCGCCGAGCTAAGTATAGGTTCCTGTATATTTTGAAGCCCGACGCTCTTCTTGACCGACATACGTGTCTTCACTTAACTAGAAAGACCCCTCTAGCAGAGATGTGGAGGCAGGTTTAAAAGGATTCGGGGCAAGTTCTTGCAGGACCCCCCTCCCGTTCTCCATGTGAATCAGACCGCAATCTCAAACCTTACGTCCGTGGCTGAATTCTTTGCGATCGTATTCTCTGCACACTCTAGCCGGGATGTTGCTCCGCCAGCATTCAATGCGCGTCTTGATGTATCTGAATGCTGCCGACTGGACTTTACATCCAGAGGCGGAGAACTATTCAACGACAGGTTTACTTTGAGTGAGTGCGCTTTGTGTGCGGACACTGCCACTGCCCCTGGTCCAGATGATATCCCTTACGCCCTGCTTCGATACCTGGGTGAACGAGGCATAGCCTTTCTGTTAGATTTGTTCAACAGAATCTGAGAAGAGGGTTTCCTCCCAGACTCGTGGCGAATCTCTACTGTGTTCGCTTTTCGCAAACCGAGAAGAGATTATTCTACCCCTGGCGGTTTCTGCTCAATCTCTCTAATCTCCTGCATGTGCAAGTTGATGGAGAAATTGGCAATCGTTAGATTAGCCTTCTTTCTGGACAGCGGAGGCCATCTGTCATCTGGACAGTGTGGCTTCCGCAAGTTCCACTCCACGTCGGAGGCTCTGCTCCGACTGGAAAATGCCGTGTGCGAGGCCTTCCTTCCTAGACAGCACTAAGCCTCGGTGTTTTTCGATCTGGAGAAGGCCTATGATACCGCATGACGATACGGTATCATGGAGACTATCCACACGATGAGGGCGAGGGGATCCCTCCCAATCTTTATCTGAATCTTTGCGAGATCGTTGATTCCGCGTACGGGTGGGGGGGGAGCCCTTTCTGGCCCAATGGAGCAGGAAGAGGGTGTCCCGCAGAAAAGTGTCCTCAGAGTCGCACTCTTTTTCTCAGAGCATCAACGGCATCACCTCGGTGCTGCCGGAAGATGCTTTAGCTACACTCTACGTGGACGACCTTTCGATCTCTGTTGGCACGGCCCAGATGCCAACTAAGGAGCACCGACTCCGACAGGCATTGAACCGCCACCATCCACGGATCCACTTTGACCTAGACTTGTTTCTAAATGGGGTTCGCCTGCAATTGGTAGACTCGCACAGTTTCTTTGGTCTTGTATTTGACCGACAGCTCACCTGGGAGGCTCACATTCGCAGCCTTAGTGTCTCTTGTATCGTCGCCATGGATATCCTCCGTTCCGTGACGTTCAGCGCTTGGGGTGCTGATAGGGCTACTGCCTTACTTTTTTACCGATCCTTTGTTCATTCAAACCTTAACTACGGATGCGAGTTTTATGCATCCGCAGCCGAGTGTGTATTGCGGAAGGTGGACTCGATCCACCACACCAGCCTTCGCCTGGCGACCGGTACCTTCCGCACGTCCCCCATTGAGAGCCTAGTTGTCGATGCTTGGGAGATGCCACTCGCTTGTGCCGTGCAAAGTGCATACCGGTGTCTCCCTCAGTCACCAACAGCTCTCACTGCATTAATTTCCACGCCATATCCCCTCTATTTGAAATCAGCGATACTCTCAGGCGCTGCGTCTGTCTTCACGACCGATCTGGTTGCAATACATCGTTCGGTACGGGAGATGATGCGACATGCCCAGTTCGTAGACCGGATTGTGATTTATTTCGACTCACAAAGCGCCCGAGTGCTCTCGAGGCATTGGAATCTCTGCATCTCCTGGTTCGCGATATT